>MU770616.1:132505-144194 GCA_026770625.1 Nicotiana glauca | reverse complement strand
TTACAGATCTGAGCCTGAAATTCAAATTTCAAAATCAATAGGAATTGGAAATCCTCTTTTAGATCTTATAATTTTCAGAAAAAAACCAAAAACAACAAAAATCTTCAAAACAAATCAAAAATAGGCACTGTTACATTGATTTTTGGCTAAATTTGATCAGTTCTCTTCTCTTTTGTTTGCTGAGGTTCCTCTGAAGTTTACTGTTGGTTTTTCGAGTGGTTTTGGTTCATTCAAATTGGTTTTGAGTCGATTTAGTAGATCTGTCTGGGTTTGAGCATTTCTGGATCGTCTGGTTTCGAGTTTGAGTTTGTTTGGCTGTGTTCGAAGTGGTTTACTGTCCAATACATATTTCTGGATTGAAAACTGAGTTGAATCTGGGCTGATGTTGATTTCTGCCTATAGCTATTGTTGTTGACTTATTCTGCTTCTTCCTATTTCTAAATTTCAGGTACACAATTGAGCTCAATTTGATATCGCTTTGAGATGTGAACGTGAAATGAAACTGGAGCTAAATCTCTGTTGTAGTTCTTTGTGTTGATAATTTTGCTATGTTAGATAGTTTTTCCTTTCTATGATGTTATCGTTGTTAACTGTACCTAAAATAGGATTGTTTTGAGCTATAATGATTTAAGGCTCTGTAGCCAATGGACTGTTAAAACTGGAGTTAGTTCGTTGATTTTTGGTAGTTTAATTTTGTTCTGTATAGTTTAATCTCTGAAATTAAAAGATCAGTTGGAATTAGTCAAAAGCTATGCGTTGGATTTTAGTTAGTTTAATTTGCATGAGCTGAAATTAGGAACTAGCTGTGTTATTTAAATTTCCTAAACCGATGTTGAGTACGTGATTCAATAGAGTTAGCTATAGGTAATCCAACTTCATTAGTTATGCTAGCTATCAATAATGATCAATTAAAGCTTTTGGAATCTACTTCAATAGGAATAAGCAAGCAATTCATGAGCTATGTGCTGAAAGTGATAAATGAACTTATGTATTAAAATCAGTACCACAATAGGTTAAAATGACATCAATTTGGAGTGTGAAATAATCAGATTTTTGAGTTGATTCTGCAAATTAGTTACATATTACAACAATTGCTCTAACTGGGCAGCCTGATATTGTCTTGTCTGTTTGGGCCGGCCTCAAGTCCCACCTGCTGCAATTCGTCCATTCAAAAGAACCTTTGGGTTTATTAAATTGGGCTTGATTTAAAAAACTTCAATACTTGGTTTAATATAGTATAAGTTTGGGCTTTGAGTTAGATAGCGGATTCAAATTAAAAGGCTCTACCTTTTGTTTGAATCCGGATTTGAACTTGAAGCCTAATTTTATAATATTAAGTAATTAGGGCATTTTCTTTATTTCTTTTAGAGACAAAAATAAAATAGAAAAATCATAGTCGCTTTAGGATATCCTTAAATAAAAATGAGACGAGCCTCGCCAAATAAAATGCAAAAACTGCGGGGCCCTCAATAAATATTGTATTAAAATACTTAAAATTCGGGAGGGCCGTTTAGCGATTCACGACCTCCCCAAAGATAATGACGCGTAGTCACTTTAGGCGCGCTTTTAATAAAAATTACCTTCCTAAATTCGGGTGTGCATTTCATGCGACCCAAATCAAATCCCAAAACGTTGAATAAAATGTGTTCAGGATTGCGGGTGCATTTCATGTGATGCGATCCAAAGACATGTTTTAGACGACGTTCAAATTTCTTTAAAATTTGAATAAAAGCGGTTAAAAGTTAAAATTTGCACATAGGTTCATAATGTATTAAAATCAGATAAATAAGCCGGATATGACAGTTGAGCGACCGTGCTAGAATCACGGAACTCGGGAATGCCTAACACCTTCTCCCGGGTTAACAGAATTCCTTATCCGGATTTCTGGTTCGTAGACTGTAATACAAAGTCAATTTTTTCCTCGATTCGGGATTCAAACCGGTGACTTGGGACACCATAAATCTCTCAAGTGGCGACTCCAACTCTTAATAAACGAATCCCGTTTCGATTGTCCTTTAATTGAAAAAACTCACTTTATTACACCCTCACGGGGTGTAGTAGCGTAAAAAGGAGGTGTGACAATGGCGAGAATTTAAAAACGCCAACTCACTTCAAAGGCAATTTTATCTTCAAGGATCTCGTAATCTCTTTCCCAGTCAGCAATTTCATTTCTTAACTTTTCATTTTTGGCCAAGGCAGATTCATAAGAAGCTTGAAGAGAAGCGTGAGAATTTTCTAAAGAACAAACCTTATCAGAAGATACCCGAAGGTCTTCTTGAGTTTGAGTGAAATTCTGCACAAGCTCACCAGCATATGCTTCTTTTTTACCCAAGAGAACCCTCAACTCTCTAATTTCTTCACTTGCCTTGGATAATTGCTTGGAAAAAGAGGTTTCCAGATGAGCCTTTTCCTTACCTGCTTGATTTGAAGAAGCCTTTTCAATTGCCAATTCTGAAGTCAAAGCCCGTACCTGTTGCTCTAAGGTACTTTTACTTTATTCTAATGTTTTCACGTCGATCTAAGGACTTTCATATTGTTTCCTCTAATTATCCGCCTTCACTTGGTAGTCACGCACTAATTGTTCTGAGAGGTTAACTCTTTTCATCATTTCCGTGCCAATTAAATTGACCTAAACAAAAAAGAGAAGGGAAGATGAGAACTCTGAAAAAAGAAAAAAAGAAAGTAAAGCTTGAAGAAGGGATACCTTTAGAGAAGCATGCATTATATCGTTCATCAAGGTCAAAGAACTGTGGCTATTAAGCTTAGCTCTTTCAACTGGACCAGTCAAAGGCTTTAGCCACACGTCTGCTTGACCTGATTTCCTTAAAAATTTACCCTCAGTAGGAACTTCAATAGTGACTTGCCTCATAGCAGCACCCCTACTTGAGGAACCGACCTCAGTGTGATGAACATGTGGAGGGAGAATTGTTGAAGGAGGAACAGTAAAAGCAGTCAAAACAGCTTGGGGAGGAGCAGAAACATCCATGATCGGCAAAGAAGGAATCACAGTAATGGAAGTAGAAAAAGAAGCCAGGGGTGCTTCATTAGAAACCGGACTTAAATTTTTACTACCAAACACGCGGTTAAAAAGCTGCTCAACTGAATCATGAGCAGCAGCGGGAACATCAGGGATTACCATCGAGGCTTCATAGACTCAGCAAGAGGAATAGAATGAGAGGGAGATGCTTCATCATCAGAAATGATACGTCTACGAGCTCGTGGCCTTGTTACCAAAGAACCCTCGTCTTCCTCTTCTTCAGAGTCTTGGACATCAGCAACTTTTCTTTTTGATGAAGAGCCCAAAACTATCTCTTAGGCCCTTTCTAAAGAAATTTGAGAAGCTACGATCGTCTCAACACTAACACCTTGAATAGCAAATCCTGATAAAAAGAAGGATTAAAATAAGTTCAGGGAAAAAGCAATATACAAAAAAAAAACTCTTACCATGAGTTTTCAACTTCCAACCAAATCGTTGGGAAAGAGTCTTCCAAGATCTACCCTCCATTGGGCCGATATTCAACAGCTTTCCTACCCAACAACGGAAATTGGGAATATCGTCAACAATTTCCATGGTTGCTGGAAAAGAAAAGGAAAATTAGGATAATAATCATCAAAATTGAAGAAAAAAGGTACGAGAAAGTTATTAAAAAAAACTCACGTGCAAAATTTTACTTCTCGGGGAAGGGAACATTTCCATCACCCATCAAACCAACAGTGGGGGCAGCAACAAACCTGGTGTACCAGCCATGGTCTCTGTCATCCTTTGGACTGACCAGAACTCTTTTGCTCCTTGCTATTAAGGTGAAAACACCGTGGCGAAAGAGTCTGGGAGAATAAAGATGAATTAGATGGGAGAAAGTAAAAAAGCACACTGGCCATATTAGTCAAATGCCTTAAACAGGCAACCCTCCACACTATAGGGCCAATCTGGCCTAAACAGATGTCAAAAAAATGACAGAATTCTAGGATGACAGGATCAATAGCAGGTTTGAATCCTAAGGTGAAAGGATATGTATAAAAAAAAGGAAAATCCCGTTAAATAGGAGGTGATTCTTTGATTCGCATTGGGAATTATGATGGGAAAGTCATGACTCCACTAACAATCTTTAGGAACTAAAGAAATCAGGCCTTCAGTGATCTGAGTTAGGTAGATATCAGCACGATCTAAAGAGGACACTTGATTTCTAAGGGACTCTCTATCATTATAGAAAGATAGTTCCGCAAGAACTATGTCTTCCACTAGAGGTTCACGAAGAGGTTCAGAGGATCCCTTACCTCTAGAAGAAGACCTTTGTGAAAGAGAACCTCTGGTTCTAGAAGAGGGGCCGGAACTAGATGAAGGAAGAGAAAAACTACGTGTAGATGAAGACCCTAAATTACGTAGTCTACTTCCTCTTCTACTCCTATTAGGGGCAAGAGAAAAGTTATCAACTATGGAAACTTTTCTAGGATTAGGGTTTGATGAAGACATGACAGTATGAGGAAGGTGAAGAACAAGAATTGAATATTCTGAAAGCTTTAAACTTTATGCGAGAAAGACAAAGATGAGAACTATATTTATACTAAGAAGCAACCGTCAAAGGAAAAGGTGCAATGATGGAAAGGTCATAATGAGAACTGTCGCTTCGTGTTTAGTGAAGCCGTAAAAAAGCCTTAAAAGCGCTGCAAAGTCGCAGATCCAATAAAAGGATACCACGTGTAATAAGCATTACATGGAAGTGACAATTGAAGCGTCGATTCTAGCATAGCATTAATGGCGACAAATATTCCCGCTTTCATAAAATCTACTTCCCAAATATTCAATTGATGAATAAATGGCAAGTTAGGGGACTATCTGTATTGGCAAAAATTGAGTTTACATATTGAAGTGATTGAAAGATGACGTGTCATAACACGAAGGTTGGTCAAAGAATGATGGTAAGCAAAGATGCACGAGTTGCAACAGATACGAGCAGAGGCACAAGTAGAGGCACGAGCAGTTATTCAAAAGATTCAACGCTCGTACCTATTTAAATACAAAAATCAAAGAGAATGAATCTGACAGCATAAGAGAGTACAGATACAGTATTTAATAAGCATTAAATACTAAAAACGTTAGAGAATCTGTATTAAATTACAACGATTATGTAAAGAAGCATTTAATGCCTTTAATTGTCTATAATAGCCCTATTATGACAAAGGCAAAACGTATATCTTAGAGATAGCTATAAAAAGAAGAAGACTGAACATTTATAAACACATGAAACACTATTGGAATAACACTGATTTATTTTGCTTTCCTTTATTTCATTAATTTCTATTGTTCATTTCTTTGATTATCAGTGACCCGAGTTCTCCTAAAATAAAGCTTTAACTGAAATTCCATTTTTTGGTTAAACACATATACGTAACACTCAACACCGAAAGAGATAATTTTATACTTTCTAAATTGTTTAGCAGAATTATCCCCAAAAAAGGAAGCAATACCGTGAAGCCGACTAAATATAAACATAATATGTTTCATACAACATACATTCATTTGCAAAATAAAGTTGTACAATTACATTCTTGAATCTTCTTTCATGAGAATGAGAAAGACAAAAACAATCAGCTTATAAAAAACAATCAGTTTATTAATGTTCATGTTGGTGGTCCAGCAATAAAAAAGTTGACCCTACAATTGGATAAGTTGATATTACAATTTGATAAAATCTGTATTTGAACAAATGCAGTTGAAAACACATACCTTCATCTTGATATTCACCGAAGAAAATCGAGAATTAGAATCAGAACATAGCATAAAGATAAACCCAAAATGATCAATGCAAAGTAAAAGAGAAAGGGCTAGACCTTCTGTTATTGCAATTCAATAGGTCAATAAAATAGAATCATGAGAATTATAAAGTTCATATTCTATATAAAAAAAAAAAAAAGAGAAAATCTTAGAAAAGGTATTGCATCACTGGGGTGAACCAACAGTTGTGCGTATTACTATAATAGAGATTTGTTTCAAAGTACACATTACATGACCTATTTCAATCAGCATAATATTTTAGGCAATTAAAGTTTACTGCTGATGCAATCGTCATAAAGTTTTACTGGTGAAGCACTTATAAAAAGTCTTTATAGCAAGCCTTGCATATTCAAGCATAACAATTATAAATTCAGCTAGTTTAAAGGACAGACAACTCAGGTAAAGAAGATACTATCTTGTCAAATTAAGGAAGCAGTTATCAAACTTACAATACCGTAAGGGGTCGTTTGATAGGATGCATTAGATAAAATAATGCATGCATTAGCTTTGTATATTAATAATACCTTGTTTGGTAGATATTTTGAACCTATGCATTACTTATGCAAACATTAGTTATACATCCTATTTAGTATTATCCTATGCATAACTAATGCATAGAAAACAACGGTATTAGCAATGCAATGGGTTTTAATGCATGCATTAGCTTAGTGAAAGATAAATTTATCCCTCAAAATTTATGCTTGATTAAAATATGCTAACTATTATATTAATGCAAGTTTAAAATAATTCAAATAGTGAGAAATAAAATTATATCTCTAGTAAATAAATAAATACTTAGTATATATATTTTTTTTATAAAATAAATATTTAGTTCTATATTACAATATAGGTAGACAAATCAATAATTTTTTTAAAACTTTTTCATATAAAAATATTTCTCAACATATGTTTCTTTTAAAAAGTTAGAGTGATGGACTGGTTTTGAGGGCATTTTTGTAAACAAGCAATTCTTTTAGAAATTGTGCAGTGTTTTAATACATCAAACCAAACAATAAGAAATATGTCAGCATAACTAATACCAGCATAACTAATGCAAGCATAACTAATACCAGCATTACTAATACACTCTATAATTATTATTCTTGAAAGAGAGAAGGATGAAGTTTAGATTGTAATTTTAATTACCTTTGTTCCATGAGTATACTATCACTGTTCTCATTTCTCCACATTGAAGAATGACAGAACTCCTTTTGCGAGCTCATCGCAATCACAAATATTATACAATAAAATTTGAATGTAGTGGAGTATTTCCGTGATTGTTAATTGACAATATTCATTTTTGCAAGAAAGTTCAGGGAGAAATCATTAATCATACGTTCTTAAGGCATTACGCTATCATTAGATTCAAGGAGATAATACATCCTTCTAATAGTAAATATTTAACGAAGTATTTTATATTAAAAGTTGTTTGTTCCTTGCTATTATTACCTTTTCTTTAAAGTGCAATTACTTCGACAACTGAATCCTACTATAATCCTTATTAAAAACTACTACAATAACAGTTACAAATAGAGAACAAAGACTAACAATATTCTCAATAAAGAAAAGCTAAACACAATGTCACGACCCAACTTCCATTATAGGTCGTGATGGCGTCCAATATCATTGTCAGGCAAGTCAACACGGAAAAATCAAAAAGTGTTCATTTTACACTACCAAAATAAGTGCTTTACCAAAATAAGTGCCACAGTTTTTAAACTTGAAGTTAAAACAGGTGATAATCAGTAATAATGTACCAAAATAATTATACAATTCCCCAAAAGAAACGTCTAGTAATGTGTGTGCCAAGACCTGGTGTCACAAGTTATGGGCAAGTAATAGAATATACAAAAGAATAAATCCATCCTACTGTCTGAAATAGAATATATAGTAAAAAATAAAAAAGATCCATCAAGCTGCTGATCGGCACAGGAAGGGGAACAGCTCACCGTGGAAGTCTCGGACTATGATCAGGGACGCGCACCAGACTGATAGCCAGATGTACCTGCCTCAGATCATGTACAATTAAGTACAAAAGCGTAGTATGAGTATATAAATAATATGTACACAGTAAGTAGCCCGACTAATCTCGAATAAGTAGAGACGAGAGGTCGACTTGATATTTACTAGGGTCAAATAATATAATATGGTGTTATGTTAAGTATGGAGGTCACAAATAAATAACAGTTGTAATCAGAATTACTAAATCATGTCCTTAATAATATCACAGTTCGCCATTTCAATTTCAAAACGTTTAACAAGTAATTCATCAATGACAATTCACATAGATATAATACGCACATTATGTCGAGGTCAACGGCCCGATCTAACATAGAAGAAAATGTGCACTGCCAAAGGGTCGAATGGCGCGAACCATAGATGCATCTTTTTCTACCGAGGCGATCGGCCTGATCCATTATCATCAGGAAAATACATGAAGGCGCATATATATTCAAATAAATTCATAGAAGTGTTCAGCAAGTACATACGTTCACTTATCTTTATTTTCAATTCTCTGGCATATCCTAAGTGATAACATTAGCAAGAAAACATATAAACATTTGCAAATATAGCATGATACGGGACCTAAACTAGCCGAACAATTAATATAATAGTAGCTACGCATGGACTCTCATCACCTAGTGCGTACGTAGCCCCCGCATTTAGTAGTGAATTATATAATTATTACTCACATGGAGACAATTCCCTCTTACAAGGTTAGAAAGGAGACTCACCTCACTCCAAAGTGTACTTCCAATACCAAGAACGAGCCCAAACTCTCAATTTGAAGCCGAACGATCCAAAACTAGTCAGAGGTAGGAACTAGTCAATACAAGCTCAAGTGTACGCATTTTAATTACTAAAGTAATTTTCCAACCCTAAACACAAGTTTCCTAAAATTCGACCACGGGCCCACGTGTCCGAATTCTGAAACTTTTCAAAGAAAGTTGTTCTTTATCACCTAAGGATCAATATCATATGATTTCTAATGCATTTCATAACAAATTTCGTGGTTAATTCTAAGTTTTATTAAAACCCTAGGTTTTGCTCTAACCTCATGATTTTACCTTAATCTTTGTGTGTTAATCTACCTAAGACTCAAGTATTATACTATGAATAGGTGGGATAAACTTACCTCAAGATGATAGGTGAAAGTCCTCACTCAAGAGCTCCAAAATCGCCCAATGGTTAAGTGAAAAATGGCCAAAATGACTTAGAACCCGTATTAAATGAAGCTCGTTGCTTCAGTGATTTTCGCATATGCGGTCAGGGGATCGCATCTGCAAGAGGAAGGCCGCATCTGCGAAATTAGCCAAGCGAGCTAGGACCGCTTTTGCGGTCTTGAAGCCGCTTTTGCGGTCTTGAAGCCGCTTCTGCGGCATTGGCTGCCTTGGCTGCATTTTCGAGAGGACGACCGCGTCTGCAGTCTCATAGTTGTGGCTGACCAACCGCATGTGCGGTTATGACAACAACTTGAAGCTTCAGCTCTTCCCAATTTTTCCAACTTCACTTGAGCTTCGTCCGATTGACGGTCGGGGCTCCGGGGCCCCGCCCGAACATGCCGACAAGTTTGAAATCATGAAACGGACTTGTTTGAACCTTCGGAATGCCCGAAACAACGTTAAATCTAAGAATCACCTCCTAAAACCAATTGAATCAAACTCATGAACTTCAAGTTCTTAATTCACTTCTAACGTGCCGAAACGTACTTAAACTACTCGAATTGACACCAAATTTTGAGGGCAAGTCTTAAATGTTATTTTAGACCTGTACCGGATTTCGGAATCAATATATGGGCCCGATACTAATATGATCAAACATTACCAAACTTCATTAAATCCTTAGAATTTTAGATTTAACAATTTCTAACAAAAATTCATTACTCGGGTTAGGAACCTCGGAATTCGATTCCGGGCATACGCCCAGGTTCCATATTTTCCTACAGACCTTTCAGGACCGTCAAAATACAAATCCGGGTCCGTTTGCTAAAAACATTGACCAAAGTCAAACTTAGCATTTTAAGAAAATCTAAAGAAATCAAGTGAGCCTATTTCAACCCAAACTCTTCCAAATCCCGAACCAACCATCTCCGCAGGTTATAAATTAGTTAAAGCAAGCGCGAAAAGTTTTATTTAGGGGAACGGGGTTCTAAAAAGGCAAACGACCAGTTGGGTCGTTACACACAAAATCTAAATAAAGAGGGATCTATAGTACAAAAACCAGTAACAAATATCTATGATCTTCTACTAAATGAACTTTCACAATTCTGCTCTAATCATACACTATCACTATGCATTAAAGATCTACTACGATCTAAAGTCAGATAATAGAGAGTTTCTTGATTATTTAAGCTTATGGTTCTCCCTGAACTTCATACAATTTCGTAGCATAAAATAATTTTATTGTTGGTAATACAGTCACTTGCCCCAATACGTAACTATATTCTTTGTATAACTATATTTGAAAAGTTAAAGGTTCACTGCTGTTTTGGATGATGGGATAAGAGGAAAAGAAAACTTAAAATAATATTGTGTTTTTAACAAAAATGTAATGTGCTATATTACCTATTAGAGATGTAGAAATGAACTTCATTTTCTCTGCAACTCAATCCTCAAATATAGCAGAAGTTTTCACCTTCTCTTTCCCATTCATTTCTTTTTTCTCCTCTAATTCTATGTAATAAACATATCAATGTATAAACTGTTTCTGTAGTCTATTATATATAAATCTTTGGTGCAAGGATTCCTTGCAGTCCCCTTGTATAACTAATGGATCAAATATGTTGTACTCTTTAATGAGGAGCAAAGAAAGGTATAGAAACATGATACCTTAGTAACTGAGTTTACATAAGAGCGGAACATGTTAGTCTACATTCAGTCATAGGTTAATAGTAAATACTGCTATATAGTCAGTGTAATGCTTCATTGAAATAGCTAGAAAGGTTTTTATACAATGTACAAATATGATCATAAGATATTCTTTCAATAAACAGATTGTTCATATTTTTGCTTATGTCCCTAGGCAAAAGATGTCATATAAATATGAGAAGTTTATAAGTTTAGCAGAATTCTTTTGGTGGTAAATGATAAGCAAGACTAAATTCTGTCAAATTATTTTAGGAGTGAAAGAATAGGCTCAACTATAATAATTACCAAGTAATTTTATGCTTGACCAAAGCCCTCGACAAAGAGTTGAATTGGGTTTTTTCTTTCTTGTGTCTGCTACTACACTGTATGTGAGTACGTGATTTTTGCTCCATGTGAAATACTCCTACAAATTAAAGAAATAGATTTTTTCAATTGTTTGCAATTTTATAGGATTTTTGTAGGAATTTTTTGTTAATTGTTTGTATTTCTGTGCATGTTTACTTTTATTAAAATCATGCAAAAAATACCAAAAAAAATACCACGCATTGCTTTTAGATTTTATTTCCATGTTTTTAGGATTAATTAGTGAATTAATTGCTTTACTAAAATGAAAATCACAAAACAACTCATTGTTATATTTTTAGCTTTTAACTTTAGATTAGTGATTTTTCTCTTTTAATTTACGATCAACTAATTGTTATAAATATTATAATTAGATAATTAACTTAATTTTACAATTTAGATTAATGTAGGATTTTAATTTAGGACTTTTTTAATTAAAAAAAAGAAAAAAAAACAAAAAGAAGGGAAACAAAAAAAAGGGAATTCAACAAAGGGTTAATCTGAAATTGGGCTGAATAAATTAACCCCAAATATACCCTAAACCCAGGCCCAAAATCAAATATATCCGGTCCAAACTCCCCATTTAAAACCAAAAGCCCCCATTTTGGTCCTCCCTCATCATAACCGTTGGATCATTGTGATCCAACGGCTCCAAAGTGGCCTTGACTTAGCATATAACTGCCCGAAATCCTCACTCCTCCCCCCC
>MU770616.1:107981-122440 GCA_026770625.1 Nicotiana glauca | reverse complement strand
AAGTGCAATCTCCTTTTGTGAGATCTATTTATGGATCGGGTGGCACGCCGCCATGGGTATGTTATTTGGATCGAGTTGCGCGCCGCAACAGTGTGATGTCGAGACTAGTTCTCTATGTGCTATTCCTTTATGTGTTTCGCTTCCTATCTTTCTAGGAAAAGTCCGTATTAGTGCGGTGTTTAGATAATTCCTTTCAGAATTTGATTTCCTGTTTGTGTTGTGTTTGGATTGGTAGCCTATTGGCGCATGGTAGCATCATATGAGATTTTAATAATTTCTGAGGTGGCTTATTGCCCGAGCAGTTGTATCGGATGAGATGAGATCCCTTTTTCTAGGATTCTGTGCAATCCAGTTATATGAGGTATATTATGCAAATAAGACCATTATTGGATTCAGAATGAGGTTAAGGCCTTGTCAGGATGTAGGCCTAATGTTTTGTTGACTCGGTAATTGATTATGAATGCCGGTACATCTCGTCAGCCATGGAGGTATGGTAAAGGTTGGAGTAAGACCTGTATATGTCAGGGGGTGCAGTGGGAGCATCGGATCAGTAGGATTTTGGCTAAGTTGATCAGAGGATATTATTGTGTTCCTATGGATTTAGTGTTGCAAAGTAAGCATTCAGCAAAGTTATGCCGTTATGTTTGAGTACGGCGTGTAGTGATTGATATGGTGATTGTATATAGGAAACAGGCCCAGCATAGGATTCCGGATGTTAGAATCGGGATCTAAAGCTTATTTGCTTGAATAACAGAAAATATCCTCTGCATTTATCGAGCTTATGTGCTTAGCTAAGTTTTGGTAGCACGGGAAGGTGCGTGAGGTGCTAAACAGTGATTTTAGACTACTCCAGCACAGTTTTCAGCACGTTCGAGGATGAACGTATGTTTAAGTGGGAGAGAATGTAACGATCCGACCGGTCGTTTTGAGTACCAGTGCTCCATTCAGCACTCGGAGGCCATGACTAGCTTCATTTCAGGTATTATGACTTGTACGCATGGTCGGAATTAAATTTCAAGAAGTCCAGAGTTGATTTGGGAAGAGAATTCTCATTTCGAAAGCCTAAAGTTGAAAGAATGATCTAGGATTTGAATTTCAAGTAAACGACCTCGGAATCGGGATCCGAAGGTTCCAGTAGGTTCGTATGATGATTTCGGACTTGGGCGTATGCCCGGATCGGGTTTTGAATAACCCGGGACCATTTTGGCGCCTATTATGGAAGTTGGCATTTTAGAAGAAATTTCATAAGTTTGGCTTGAAGAGCATTTTAGTGTTATCAAAGTCCGTTTGGAATTCCGAGACTGTGAATAGCTCCGTATAGTGATTCTGGAGTTGGGGGCGCGATCGGAAGTGAATTCGGAGGTCCGTAGACCATTTTGAAGCCATTTGGCTAAAGATAGAAATTTGAAGGTTTTTTGAAGAGTTTGACCGGGGGTTGACCTTTTGATATCGGGGTCGGAATCAAATTCCGAAAGTTGGAGTAGGTCCATAATATCAAATATGACTTGTGTACAAAATTTGAAGTCAATCGGACGTGATCTGATAGGTTTCGGCATTGGAAATAGAAGTTGGAAATCTTAAAGTTCATCAACTTCAATTTGGGGTGTAATTCGTGATTTTAGCGTTGTTTGATGTGATTTGAAGCCTCGAACAAGTCCGAAATGTGTTTTGGGATTGGTTGGTATATTTGGTTGGGGTCCCGGGGGCCTCGGGTGGATTCCGGGTGGTTAGCAGATCAAAAATGGAATTTTGAAGAGGGCTGAAGGACCTGGTTTCTGGTATTTTCGCTTCTGCGGTTGGTTGACCGCAGAAGCGGTACCGCAGAAGCGAGTAGGGAGCCGCAGGTGCGGATTTTAGTCTAAGGCTTGAGGACCGCAGATGCGGTCTAATTTTCGCAGAAGCGGAACTGCATCTGCGGAAAGGGCATCGCAGAAGCGGTTTTGAACTGAGGCTCGAGGATCGCAGATGCGGTCCAGATTCCGCAGAAGCGGGACCGCATCTGTGGAGGAGGTGATCGTAGAAGCGGAAAGGAAGGCTGAGCCCAGGACCGCAGAAGTGGCTAAATGGCCGCATAAGCGGACTCCGCAGGTGCGAAAATATTCCGCAGAAGCAGAAAACGACTGGGGCAGAAGCTTAATTTAAGTTGTGATTTGGTTCATTTCCCCCATATTTTCATGGCTTGGGGCGATTGTGGAGAGCTTCTAGGAGGGAATTTTCGCCATCAATGTTAAGGTAAGTTATTCCTACCTATTATAAGTTAAATACATTGATTATGTATGAGATTAAGCATGAAAATTAGTGTAAATATTGGGTTTTGGTGGAAAAACCTAGAAATTTATAAAACTTGGATTTTAGCCACGACTTTGAGAATGGAAGTAGGAGAAAATTATATATTTGAATTCCTAAGGTCATGGGTAACTTTTACCTTCGAAAAATTTCGAATTTCCGGCACATGGGCCCGAGGGCATTTTGGCCATTTCACTAAACGAAGTTGGGAATTCGTATAATATGAATTGTTAACAAGTATTTGAGTATATTCTCATTAGTTTGTCGTTAATTGGCTAGTTTGGGTGCATTGTGCGTTGGTTCAAGCCTTCGGAAGGATGTAGAATGCCAATTTCGAGTCTTCGGAGCGAGGTGAGTCTCCTTTCTAATTCTGTAAGAGGGAAATTACCCCATAGGTGAGTTANTATTGTCCGGGTAGTTTAGGACCCAAAAGCATGCTTTATGTGGAATAAATGTGAAATCATTGATAGCTCTGATTGCTTAAATTACCTTAAATTAATAATTAGATTTTCTAAAGACTTAAGTTTCATTTTCTCAAATTTATAAAAGAGAATTGACTTTTTCCTAGATATTTGCTCCACGTTGACTTCCTGACTGTTTATCTGTCTGTGTGTGTTTATTTTGGAACGGGCTGAACGCCTCGGTAGATTAATAAATGCATCTATAGGCGCGCCGTTGACCCTCGACAAGTGCAAATTTATTTATGTTGGATCGGATTGTTGCCTCGGTATGATTTGCGCATGCATGTGTTGCTGCCTGAACTTGATTAAGTTATTGTTGCCCTTTTGTGGCTTAAACATAATTGGATTATGTTTTAAAGAGAANTTTTCCTATGAAAGAACTACGTGTTTATTTGTTTCCTCTATTTGATTAGAACCATGTCCATAAAGAATAAATCCACGGATTAATATGTGAAATGAGAATAAATGATCATTGGACCATTAAAGTGTGTCAAAGTTGACCATCTCGTCTCTACCCCTTCGGGATTAGGCGGGACACTCACTGAGTACATGTTGATTACGTACTCATACTACACTTCTGTGCATTTTTATTGGACAGGTATACTTCATTTTAGCGGCCTACTGGGCACAGCAGCACGGACGATTCAGGGACTAGATGAGCTGCAAATTGCGAGGCAGCCTGCAGCTAGTGTAGTTCCTTTCTGTACTTTGATTATTTATTTCTTGTCCATTATATTTCGGACAGAGGTTGTATTTTATTTCATTATCAGTAGTCGCTCATGCACTTGTGATACCGGGTTCTGGGATGGTTTTCGAAAAGTTTGATTTAATTGTTATTGTTAATTCGAATTGAAGCAAACCCCTTTTATTTGTGAAAATGGAAAGAAAATTCTAGAATTTGATGTATTTAAAAAGGTTTTTTAAATCGGTAATCTAATTGGCTGGCCTGACAGCGGTGTCCAGCGCCACCACGACCCTTAGTGGATTTTGGGTCGTGACATAATCGAGTTAATATGCATGCTTTGAATGTCATGTAGATAATGTAGTCGATTCAGCATATTAATTTTCAAATCTTAGTATCATGTTTTTTTTGTAATTTGTATATTTAGAGTAACCTGAATATCAAAGAAATGCCTTGGCATGTTTCAAGTTTTCAGTTTGAACCTGGGCTTGATTCCTGGCCTCATAAGTTTGCATGTTTGACACGAGGCCTGGACATGACCAGATTTGGTCTTCTTTTGCTTTGTGCTCAATTTGGAGCCCAATAGTTTTTAGCCTTAGGTTATTTTTTTAAAGTTTTATGTCAATTTAATAAGAAAAGGATTTTTAATGTGGAATTGTTGGCTGGGCATCAACCCAAACCAATAGCCTCGATCATTTTTAGACCTGTTGAGGTTTAAGAAGGCCCATGCCTTTTTGGGCTCAACTTCGAGCCCAGGCAGCTGCAACATTTTGCTTTTATTAATCAAATGTTAAATTGGGCCTGTTGCTGATCCAGTTTCCTCCAAATAATTAAAGGCCTGGTACATGTACCCCAAACATTTTACAACTAATAGTTGTCTACTAAGTTCAAATCAATTATAGATAAGAATATCCTTAGACCATTTTAATTAAGTATAGTTCTTTAAAAATAGATTGAGGTGTGTCATCCCTAATTGAATCACCTATGGCCATCGCATTAATATTATAACTTAGATATTAAGAATGAATAGTCGTAATTTTCTTTAGGCACGAATTAATCTATCGTCGTGATTGTGGATACGTTTGCGTGACATAATTATAATTTTAAAAACAAAATCGGAGTACGCATTCGCGCAACTTTGACTAAACTTTCTTAATAATAATAAAGCGTTACTAATTGTGGACACGTTCGCATGACATGATTTTTGACGCACCAAACAAATGGGTACACGTACGCGTGACTTGCTTTCAAGATAATTTCTTAATTAAAAAAGGCAAATATACATATGTTCTAAAATGGGTAATTAGACAATTTGATAAAGTCAAGTATGATCAAAGCGACCGTGTTAAAACTACTGAACCGGAGAATGACTAACATTTTCACCCAGGTTAACAGAAGTCCTTACCCGGATTTTTGTATTCGCAGACCATAAATAAGAGTCAACTTCCTCAACATGCGGAAGGGTCATCCAGGCCGTATATATGGACTCAGCGAAACGAAAGAGGTATGCCTCCACTCTTATCTGCTCACAATTTTTATGTTTGCCCTTCAGAAATAGTGTACGCACTAGAGAAGCTCGGCTCAAAGGTGAAGTGGCCACAAAAAATAAAGTCCAATCCAAGTACCCGAAAGTCAAACGTCCTCTATAAATTCATCAGGAGCGGGGTCACAAAACCGAGGAGCATATCCCTATGGCAAGAAGTAATGAACATGTTTCACCAAGGGCAGCTGAGGGAGCTGATAAGCGACTGAGGACGAGCCAGCTTCGGTTGTGGATGAGAATAACACCATGGGCCTCTAAAGCCACCCTCCACTACCCGCACCATCCAAATGATCATCAAGGGGGAGATAAAGTAGTAATCGACCAAGTGAAGTTCACCACCACACATATACTGAAGCAGTTGATCACCCATGAATTGTATGATGACCTCGAAGACAGTATTATCTTCGATAAGTCAGATACCCACGGCTTGACTTTTATTTTGAATACTGATGTAAAAAGAATAATGGTGGACGATGGAAGCGTTCTCACACAAATGAGACTCGAGGACAAGATAGTGCCACGTTGCATAACACAAACAGGTTTTAACAATGCAGTTGAGCGAACCTCAGGGGAGATAACGCTACCCGTTCTGGCCAGGGGCGTGACCTTAGAAACAATGTTCCATGTCATGAACCAGTACATGACTTATAATGCCATCATAGGGTGACCATGGATACACGCCGCGAGGGTCATCCCGTCCAGCATGTATCAAGTAATCAAGTTCCCTACTCCATGGGAGATATTCAGCATCCAAGGCGAATAACGCACAACCTAAAAATGTTATCGCATCTCTCACGATTGTACATACACTCAATAGTTAAAGGGAACAGACTCAGAAGCGTAGCAATTACCAAATTCGGGGGTCAAACTCGATGAACAATAAGACGTCATCAGGGGACGTGGAAGCCATAGGGTCAATGGTAAAATACCTCAATCACGTCTAACTAGAAAACATCGACAACAGTAAATAAATCGGCTATAAACTCTCAAAACCAGGTAGATTTCATGAATTTTTAATTGACAACCCTGATTTGTTCGCTTTCTCCCATGCAGATATGCCAGATATCCCAAAAGACATTGTTATACACAAGTTAAATGTCGGTCCACTCTACCCTCCAGTACGGCAAGTAAGAAGAAACGTGAAGATCCTCCCTTTATTCTTTATCTCTTTCTATTTATAAGTGATATCCCTAAGAAATCCTAAAAACTACATAAGACAAGGAATATTCCTTTGGATATTCCTTATGTCTATTTCTAAACCTATCCTACCGTTGCTTCTTTACTCCATTTACTCGATCGTGGCAGTAATCCTTCTGAATACGACTCTTCGCCATTGTGCCGTGGTCGACCCCGTCCTAGACCCTATTTATCTGCAGTTATCAAGACACCCAAATTTAGACAAATACAACTCTAACCAAAATGGCATATGTTTTAATGAAAAAAATAAAGATATTAACATAAGTATAATTGTTACCTTGAAAATGTTAATTACAATTATATTTGATTTTGTGGTTCTAAAAATACGTGATTTATCTTTATGCTAGTTGTTAAGCAGCAGATGTTAAGTGTGAGTCAGAAAGGTGAGATAAGATGTTTAGGATATTATATTATGCAAACCGAGTATCCAAGAATCGGGATCTCGAGCTATCCTATGTTGGGCCTCTGAGGTCGAGCTAAAGCATTAGGCTGTGGATGGCCGATGAAGGACTAACAATTCTAAAAGCTTTGATGATGGCTCTTTATGATCAATGATGAGTAATAAATGAAGAACAATCAATAAAACGCAATAAATATAAGCAATGTAATAAATGTAAGCAATAAAATCAAGGGAGAATGTGTTTAAGTTAGAGATCGGAGAATGTTCTTGTTTTTGTATTGAATATCATGTATGCAAGAAATAGCAAGGGTCCCCTTTATAAGGAGGGGGAATCCCAACATGATACATGTATGATATTACATAGAAACGTAGCTGGTACAGCTATTTAATAGTTCGATACGGATTAGTACTATACTTGCAGGTGTTGTCAGCTTTCACCACGTGCTTAGGCTATTTCCCGCTTGTTTATGATAGCTATCGATTTGGTGCTAACCCGAGATCGAACATAGGGAACTCTCGGGACCGAACCTCGAACTGTGTCTGGGGCCTTCCAGATGAAGCTCTGGAATACCACAATGATCATAAAACCCGACACTACCATTTTAACTGTATACAGTAATAATGATGAAATCGAAAATAAAAACAAATGTTGACAGCACACTACAGTTATGTAATTAAATGGGCCATGCAGAGTGAAATTCAACAACCTTCTTCATGGTTCGAGCAGAAAAGACCACGACTGAATAACTATCACGACGCGGATTTCCCACCATCGGGAGTCGTGATGGTGTCTAATGTCGGAGCTAGGCAAGCCAAGCATTTAAACATATTCGGATAAACAACACAATAATAATAAGACAACGAATATTTAAATAAAGAGGAAGTATGTTAAAACATAAATAACTGAAAACCCAAAATGCGGAAGTTTAACATTTCACTACCCAAGACTGGAGTCGCTACATCACAAACCACTAAAGAGTTCTACAAACAAGTCTGAATAGAAAATACATTATGTATGTCTCGGTACAATGAAAACAAACTGAAGATATGAAAAGGGACTTCGACCTGCGAACGCCAGCTAGGCTACCTCGAATGTCCCTGGACTGGAAGCTCGCTCCCAAAATGCTACTGCTACTCAAATGTTGCTCCAACACATAGATCTGTGCAAAAAGATGCACAGAGTGTAGCATCAGCACAACCGACCCCATGTGCTGGTAAGTGCCTGGCCTAACCCCGGCGAAATAATGACGAGGCTAGACCGGACTGCCAAACAAAACCTGTGCAGTTCAAATATTTATATATATATACGCAATAGAAGAGAAAACAGAAACGAAACAAGTCAAAAGGGAGGGGAGCATGTTGTAGGGGCTGTAGCAGATTAGAATACAAGGTAAATAAATAAGGAATGAAACGGTACAACTACAAAGTCAATGAGAGTAATAAAGCAAACATGGCACGGAATGTCCCTTCGTGCATTAATAATCAAACATGGCACGGAATGTTCCTTCTTGCATTAATAATCAAGGCATGGCACGGAATGTTCCTTCGTGCATTAATAATCAAAACATGGCACGAAATATTCCTTCGTGTATTAATAATCAAAACATGGCACGGAATGTTCCTTCGTGCATTAATTATAAAAACATGGCACGGAATGTTCCTTTGCGAATTAATAATCAAAACAATCGTGCACGGTATCAACCATCGTGCTTAATCACTCAACCTCACCCAAACAGCAATCACAAACAATGGGGGCGAGGGGATAGACAAAAGTAATAGATATCCCGGCAAGGGAAAATACAAATAAACAGTCAAATCCCGGCAAAGGAATAATAAAAATAACTTTCACATCCCGGCGAGGGAGATAATCAAAGTACGTAAACAGCCCAGCAGGAGAATAATCACATCTCTTTCTCTTTCTTTCATTTCTTACTCTATAGTTACTTATCATTCGAGCCAATGCTCCAAAGAGTTTACAAGTCATAAATTTCTTTCTCATACTCTTCACATTATATAGAGTTCACCAATTTAACAAGGAAGAGTCACAACAAAACCAGAATAAGCACAATAAGGACTCACGGTCATATTAGACGACGGTGTATAGATACTCGTCACCATGCCTATACACCGTACTCAACATTTAGCAATTAGCAATTAATATTCTAATCCTATTCCCTCAAGCCAAAGTTATATCAAACACTTACCTCGGTCCAAAGAATAGCAATCAATCCTCAAATACTTGGGGTCCCTCTCCACTCCAATCGAGGCAAATCTGGTAAGGCCAAGGTCACGGTCTTGGCGTGACAATCCAAGATAGCATGATACGGGGACAACCAATCCATCCCCAATATAACATCGAAATCCACCATGTCTAAAAGCAATAAATCAACACGGGTCTCAAGACCCTCAAACACTACCACACAGGAACGATGAACTCGGTCGACCACTATAGAATCACCCACTGGTGTAGATACATAAATAGGGATACCCAAAGCATCACTAGGCATAGCTAGGTAAGGTGTAAAATAAGATGACACATATGAATACGTAGACCCAGGGTCAAATAGCACTGAAGCATCCCTATCACAAACCAGAATAGTACCTGTAATAATAGCATCTGAAGACTCAGCCTCTGGCCTGGCTGGCAAAGCATAACACCGGGGCTGGGCCCCACCTCCCTGAACCATGTCTCTGGGACGATCGGCTACTGGCTGACCTCTACCTCTGGCAACCTGAACTCCACCTCTAAGACCTCTACCTCCACTTCTAATACCTCTTCCCCTGCCTCTAGCTGACTGGGCAGGTTGTGGAACCTCCGGTGCCTGAATCATAGCATGAGAAATCTGACAATGTGCCTCGGATCACCACAAGCATGGAAAGACCTCATCTGCTACGGCTGAGCACCCCCCAACCTCGGGAAAACCCTCCTGAGATGACCATATTCGCCATACTTATAACATCCACGCGACTGCTGAGGGAACTGAGGCTGACCCTGTCGACCTAATGATCACCTGGAGTACTATGAGTGGCACGGGAAGCTGACTGAAAGGGCCTGGGAGGATGGCATCTACCATAAGTACCTTTACCCCCAGTCGAGGCACCACTGAACCTACCTGCGCGATAGGACCTCTTGTCCGACCCATGACCACCTCCCTGTGGCAGAGCTATCTCATCTCTATGGCCCACATTGGCCGTCTCCTAAAAAGTGATCTCACTCCCGGCCTGAGCCACTATACTCGGGTGACCTGCCACCACTGGCAGAACTCCTGGAAGCAAACCCGCTCGAGTGACACTCTCTACGAAGCCTACCAATCGGACTAGAGCATCTTGAAGAACTAGGGTGGCAATAAACCCCTCTGGGACCTGAACTGGGCCCACCGGGACTGCTAGGGCTGGCACCTCCTCCTCCAAATCAACCCGAGGCTCCGCCACTGGAGCTGCTGCTAGGGGCTCGGACTGCTGTGCGGTAGAAGAGGAACCACGTGTTCTCGCCATCTCTCGCCATCTGCGGAGGAACAGAATAGAAATTCAATCGGTACTTGAGAAATAGAACCGCACGACAAGAAAGAACAAATGTGAAACTTTTCCTAACTCCGTAGCCTCCGGGGGATAAATACAGACATCTCCGTACCGATCCCTCAGACTCTACCAAGTTTTTCCGTGAGTAACGAGACCTATGTAACCTAGAGCTCTGATACCAACTTGTCACGACCCGAATTTTCCACCATCGGGAGTCGTAATGGCGCCTACTGTCGGAGCTACGCAAGCCAAGCATTTAAACATATTCGGATAACAACACAACAATAATAAGACAATGAATCTTTAAATAAAGCGGAAGTATGTTAAAACATAAATAACTGAAAACCCAAAATGCGGAAGTTTAACATTTCACTACCCAAGACTGGGGTCGCTACCTCACGAACCACTAAAGAGTGCTACAAACAAGTCTAAATAGAAAATGCATAATGTCTGTCTCGGTACAATGAAAACAAACTGAAGATATGGAAAGGGACTTCGGCCTGCGAATGCCAGCTAGGTTACCTCGAATGTCCCTGGACTGGAAGCTCGCTCCCAAAATGCTATTGCTACTCAAATGCTGCTCCAACACCTAGATCTGTGCAAAAAGATGAACAGAGTGTAGTATCAGCACAACCGACCCCATGTGCTGGTAAGTGCCAGGCCTAACCCCGGCGAAGTAGTGACGAGGCTAGACCGGACTACCAAACAAAACTTGTGCAGTTCAAATATATATATATATATATATATATATATATATATAAAAGTCAAAAGGGAAGGGATCATGTTGTAGGGGCGGTAGAAATTTAGAATACAAGGTAAATAAATAAGGAATGAAATGGTACAACTACAAAGTCAACGAGAGTAATAAAGCAAACATGGCACGGAATGTCCCTTCGTGCATTAATAATCATACATGGCACGGATTGTTCCTTCGTGCATTAATAATCAAGGCATGGCACGAAATGTTGCTTCGTGCATTAATAATCAAAACATGGCACAGAATGTTCCTTCGTGTATTAATAATCAAAACAATCGAACACGGCATCACCTATCGTGCTTTATCACTCAACCTCACCCAAACAGCAATCACAAACAATGAGGGCGAGGGGATAGACAAAAGTAATAGATATCTCGGGAAGGGAAAACACAAGTAAACAGTCAAATCCCGGCAAGGAAATAATAACAATAACTTTCACATCCCGACGAGAGAGATAATCAAAGTACGTAAACAGCCCAGCAAGGGAATAATCACATCTCTTTCTTTCATTTCTTACTCAATAGTTACTTATCATTCCAGCCAACGCTCCAAAGAGTTTACAAGTCATAAAGTTCTTTCTCACACTCTTCACATTATATAGAGTTTACCAATTTAACAAAGAAGAGTCACAACAAAACCAGAATAAGCACAATAAGGACTCACGATCATGATAGACGCCGGTGTATAGATACTCGTCACCATGCCTATACACCGTACTCAACATTTAGCAATTAGCAATTAATATTCTAATCCTATTCTCTCAAGCCAAATTTAGATCAAACACTTACCTCGGTCCAAAGAATAGCAATCAATCCTCAAATATCGCCTTTGCTCTACAATCCGACTCCGAAACAATGATATCTAGGCATAATTAATTCAATAGTATCAATAAAAACTCAATGGCAATATCCCATAGCCTAGATATGAATTTTCTAGCATTATTCCAAAATTACCAAAATTCGACAGCGGGCCCACATAGTCCAAACACGAGGCTCGGACCAAAACCCAATCACCCATAACTTTACGAGTTCAAATTTGCAATTTGTTTAAAGATTCGACCCCAAATTGAGGTTGAATCACCTAAAATTCTTAAAATCCTAACTCTACCCAAAACCGTTAATTTCTACTTTGATTTCATGATTTAGGTCTAGGAATTTGATAAATGATGATAGAAAATGAAGAAGACGAGTTAGATAATACTTACCCAAGAAGTTTTGGTGAAGATTAGCTCTAAAAACAGCCTATGTGCTATGGAGAAGACAAGGTTTATGAAAAATGAGAATAAATCCCGTAATGGTTCTGTTTTTATGACTTAAAAATCGCTGGGCGAAATTACCCTACGCGTTCGCGACAGTAGGGTCACGTTCGTGATGAACAGAAGTTGGCAAGCATCGCGTTCGTGGACGAGGGATGCGAATACGAAGAGAAAATATTAGGTGCCCGAAAATTCGCCTACGCGAACGCTTCTGGCATCACGCGAACGCAAAGAAGGCGGCCTGAAGCTTCGCGAACGTAGAGGAAGAAATAGGGGAAGGTACGCGAACACGAGCCTAAGGCCGCGAACGCGAAGAAGGAATTCACTGGGCAAAAATTGCAGGAAAAAAATCTGCTAACATTCTAAGGGTAAAAACACCTCGAACCACCTCTAATTCACTCCCGAGCCCTCGGACTCCTAACCAATCACACACACTAACTCAACAACTTCATACAGACTTAACCGAGCGATCAAATCGCCAAAACATCATCAAAATCAATGAATCAAACCTCAAAATCATCACTTTTTCATCAAACTTCATAAACTTCAAGTTTTAGATATTTAGGTCAGAAACACGTCAAATGACGTTCGATTTCGACCAAACTTCACAGAAAGCGCTTGACACATATTTAGGAATTGTACCGGGTGTCGAAACCAAAATACCAGCCCGATACCATAGTCTTTTAAACAATATTCATTTTTATTTTCCTTAATAATTTCAGAAAAATAATTTAACAGAAAAATTCTTTTACTCGGGTTCTAGACCTCGGATTTCGACTCTGGGCACATGCCCAAGTCCCATATTTTTCGACGGACCCTCCGGGACCGTCACATCATGGGTCCGGTTCCGTTTACCCAAAATGTTGGCCAGAGTCAACTTTAATCATATTAATATCAAAATTCTTCAAATTTTTTACAGATTTCACATATCTCAACATAAAAACTTTCTGGCTACATGCCCGGACTGTGCACGCCAATCGAGACAAGTAAAATTGAGATTTTTAAGGCCTCGAAAGTACAGAACGAATGAGGAAATAGGTGATGACCCCTTTGGGTCGTCATAATAACCTGACAAGAACAGTAGCGTTGGCACAAGACTTGGTTATATTTCATTGGGATATATATATTGTCACGACCCGGATTTCCCACCATCAGAGTCGTGATGGCGCTTACTCGTAGTAGCTAGGAAAGCCAACTTAATTACCTTTTCCATTCTATTATTTTTTAACAGTTTATAGTATCAATATAGAACATTAAAACTAATAAGAACAATAGCGGAAGTCTGTCTGATAATTATGAATCAAAATGCGGAACAGTCAAATATAGCCTCTACCCAAGATTTGGTGTCACATTACTCACGAACTTCTAAAAATAAACTAAATACAAAGATCTGAAATAAATATAACAGTTGTATGTCTCGAAACAATGAGGCAACAATCAAATAAGAAAAATATAAAGAAGAGACGTCGGGCCTGCGGACGCCTGCAAGGCTACCTTAGTCTCGTGATAATGAAAGCCTGCTCCCGCACTATTGCTGCTGCTGCTCAGAACCTAGACCTGTGCAAAAATGCACAGAAGTGTAGCATCAGCACAACCGACCCCATATGCTGGTAAGTGTCTATCCTAACCCCGGCGAAGTAGTGACGAGGCTAGACTGGACACCACATAAACCTGTACAGTTATAAATATACAACGAAAATGAAATACCAACAATATGGGAGGGGAAACATGCTATAGGGAGACGCAATATTAACATTTATCCAGAGTACTAGACTGAAGTAGTTAGATTTACCGAAAATGAGGTATCCACGCTCGTTATCAACAAATAATATCAACAATTGTTGCGGCGTGCAACCCGACCCATATCATTTATCATGAAGCATTGTTGCGGCGTGCAACCCGATCCTCACATATTATTGTTGCGGCGTGCAACCCGATCCTCAATATCATTGTTGCGGCATGCAACCTACTCCTCAATATCATTTAACAGATTGATTTCCCAAACAACAGTCACAATTAAGAGACATAAACATAAACAAATATTTGACAAACATCCCGACAAGGGAAAGAATCCAACAAGTTCAACCAAACGTCCCGGCAAGGGAATAATTAACAACGCTTTCTTACTTTTCCTCATCTCATAATTCAATCTTCTATTTTAAGCCAACGCTCCAATTAATCAAGTCAATTCGTATGCCTTCAATATTCGTATCACAATTCGAGGTAATGCTCCCAAGAATCAATTAATCATTTAACCGTTCGCATGTTATTCACAATATTTAGAAATCCTCCAATAAACACGGAGTTCATAGCCAAGTCATGATAATCACATTATAAGGAATCATGGTCATGCTAGACA
>MU770616.1:89315-107505 GCA_026770625.1 Nicotiana glauca | reverse complement strand
CCCACATGGCCCCAACTCGAGGCTCGGACCAAAACCCAATCACCCATAACCCCACGAGTCCAAATATATAATTTGTATTAAGATTCGACCCCAAATTGAGGTTGAATCACCCAAAATTCTCAAAACCCTAACTCTACCCAAAATCCATAATTTCTAGTTTGATTTCATGATTTAGGATTAGGATTTCAATAATTAATGAAGGAAACAAGTTGAACAATGCTTACCCAAGAAGTTTTGATGAAAGGGAGCTTCAATGGACGCCTAAGTGCTTGGGGAAGAAAAGGGTCCATGTATTTTTATTAAAATCCCAAGCTATTGTTCTGTTTTTAAATTAAAATTTTGCTGGGAAAAATTGCCCTTCGCATTCGCAGGAGAGGGGCCGCGTTCGCGAAGGGTAAAATGGGTAAGCTATCGCGATTGCGTGGAGACAAACGCGAACGCGTAGAAGGAAATTGCTGGGGTCCCGGAACTGTTATACGCGAACGCGTGAAGGGCTATGCGAACGCGTTGAATGAGCTGGTAAAGCTACGCGTTCGCGATTGAAATGATGCGAACGCGAAGGGGGAATATTTAGAACTACGCGAACGCGTGAAGTGAAGCGCGAACGGGTAATAGGGAAACACCAAGGCACTGCGAACGCGAGCCTGGGGCCGCGTTCGCGAAGAGTAAAATGTCTGTGTAAAAATTGCAGCAAATCTGACCCTTTTCCTAAGTATAAAACACCTCGAACCACCTCCAATTCACTCCCGAGCCTTCGGTGCTCCTAACCAATCACACACACTAACTCAATAACACCCTACGAACTTACTCGAACGATCAAATCGCCAAAATAACATCAAAATTATTGAATCAAGCCTCAAAATCATCATTTTCATTTCAAACTTCATAAACTTCCAACCTTAGGTATTTAGGTCCGAAACATGTCAAACGACGTCTGATTTTGACCAAACTTCAAATAAAGCGCTTAAACAATATATAAGACTTGTACCAAGCGTCGAAACTAAAATACGAGCTCGATACCACAGTCGTTTAATCAATTTTTATTTCCATTTTTTTTAACAATTTCAGAAAAATAATTTAACAGAAAAATTCTTTTACTCGGGTTCCAGACCTCGAATTTCGACTCCGGGCACATGCCCGAGTCCCATATTTTTCTACGGGACCATCCAATCTCGGGTCCAGGTCCGGATCCGTTTACTAAAAATTTTGACCAAAGTCAATTGTAAACATATTAATATCAAAATTCTTCAAATTTTTCGCAGAATTCACATATTTCATCATAAAAGTTTTCCGGCTATGCGCCCGGACTGCGCACGCAAATCAATGCAAGTAAAAATAAGGTTTTCAAGGCCTCGGAAGCACGAAATGAGTGAGGAAACAGGTGATGACCCTTTGGATCGTCACATCTATATATATATATATATAAATTCCTTTTTGTATCAGCAATGTTTAACCAAAAATTGAAATCTCGGTCAAAGCTTATTTTAGAAGAACTCGGATATTGATAATCAAATAGATATAGGAATAATTGATGTACATAATAGCTGAATAGAAAGCAAAGTAAATCAGTATATTCCAATAATATTTCGTGCCCTTACAAATGTTTATTCCTCACCTTTATAGCTATTTCTCAGGGATACATTTTTCTGCTTTCATAATGGAGCATTATGGACAATTAATGACATTTAATGTAACGTTATAATCGACAGTTGTAACTTATTCAATCAATGCCTATTTATTACCAATAATACGTATCTATATCATTTTTGCTATTTAGGTTCATTCTTCTGATGCCTTTTCAAAATATCAAGAGGTTCGAACATCTATCCCTTCTAACTTTCTTGTATTTTTGCTTGTGCTTGCTAAAGCTCGTGCTTCTTCAACTATTCTTTGCCAACTATCATTACTTTACCAATCCATGTGTCATGACATGTCAACACATGATTAATTCGACATATTAAATTAACTAGTATTAGTACCCACGCGATGCGCAGACACAAACCTGTGATTTGAGTTATTTTATTTATGTGCAAATAACTTTAAAATATTAATATTTCAGATAAAAGTGATATATAATCATTAAATAAATATTAAAAAATGCAGAAATTTCTCAAATTTCTTAAAACTACCCATAATTTCTTGTACGTATTGCATTGCCCGTAACTTAAAATTATCATATTCTTGTCCATTACTTCCATTATAGTACATTATCAATAAAAATAGGTTTTTTTTCTTGTAGTAATTTTTTTAATTACTTTTATTCTTTTATTCTATTATTCATATTAATATTTAAATTTATCATAATTTTTACAGTACTTATATTCTTATCTTTATAATTAATTAAGATAGAGGCGTTGTTTTTATCTGTCAATTTATTTATTTTTTAAATTTTATTAGTTAAGATAGGGCAAACAATATTCTTACAAAAATATTCACCGTCTTTTTATTCAGATAAAAAAAATTAAATTTATATTAAGTATTAATATTATACTAAATTTCCAAATGGTTTTATAGTAGTTTGTCACTTGGCTTAACCACAATGCAAATTTTGCTCGTTATTATTTAAAATACTTTCTTTTCTCAAAAATCAAATAAGGCTTATCCTTCCAAATATTTCTACATTGAAATTATATATATATATATATATATATATATATATATATATATATATAAAATACGCACACACATATTCTCTTGGAATTTGGTTTATAAATATTTCGATTTTTCGAGAAGTTAACAATATTGCAAAAATTCAATGTCAAATTAGGAAAAAGCACGTACGCTTCAAAAAAAAATCTTTCGATGTTACCCTTTCAAATATATAGTTCTTTCAAATACCCCTTTTAAATGCCTAAAATTTAAGCGGCAAAGTAGTTTTAAATAGGATTTATAATATCCCATAACTTTAGGCATTTATTAGTTCAATTAAAAATTAAGATTTTCCAAATCTTCGAATGTGATACGAAATTAATACATTATATTTTCTTCTTATCCTTTTAACTTTATCCTAAGTCTTTCCTAAATTCTTATTTATTTTGTCTTACTTTGCTATGTGTCTTATTCTTAAGACGCCGCTTTATTTTATATTTTAACTCACTCCAAAGTATAAATAGTCATATGTTATTTCCATTTACGTCTTTTTATATTTTGTTATTTTGCTTCTATTATAGCTTTTTAATTAATTTTTCACCTTCATATTTCTAGTTAATATATAAGAAAATCTATGAGTGGATTAATATATAGATATAAAATATAAATATAGATGTAGATACTAATATACATATAAATATAAATATAGATATATAGATTAGATTTATCTAAGATCTATTTAGATTATGTATAAGATTAATTCTACTACTTCCATTAATTATATTTTCATTTATAATTTCTAATTATTAATGTTGTCCAAGTGACTTCTTTTTAACTTGTCACTTGGCTTAACCACAATGCATATTATCCTCCTTTTAATATAATATAAATAGATATAGATTATTCCCAATACAAGTAGTTTAGTAAATGAATCTCTTTTTATTTCTTTTGCAACTGACATACGTACTTTTTGAACCACGATCTAAAGATCTATTTTGACGAACTGAAAATGTTATCGGAAAACGTCTGACAACGATCTAAAATCTTATAAGTTATTGTAAATATTAGACCATAGTTTATATTATCGAAGCAAACTTAATTATATGAAACATTATACTTGAGTCTAGAGTTTTCTGAATGGAGTAATTTTTAAATGGCTATATTTGCATGATTTCTTAAAATAGAAACAAAATCTTAAGAGTAGTCTAAAAAGGAATATTTACGTAAATCGACCATGTTAATAATAACTCCACAAGAGAAAAATTGAACAACTTCATACCTTATCCAATATTTTCCACTATTAAAAAATAGAATTAGTAGCAGATAAATTCTGTAGGCGAAAAGTCAAATCCGTTGCTAATCCAACTTAATTAGCGATACATATAACAAAAAAAAATTGTTTGCTACAAGTAATTTAGCGATGAATTAACGACGAAGTTGTTCTTTTAATATAGTAACATGCCCCGCAAAACATAGCTAACCACCTGTCGCATGCAACTACCTTTTCTCCTCATCTAAATCCTACTATTATTATTCTTTTCGGTCCACAATAAGTGATTAATTTGTCTTGATCGTATCATTAAGCAAATACTAAATTCTAGATAAAAATAATTACCCTCTCCTGTCCAAAATAAGTAATTTTTTGGCTCTTTTTTTGTGGTCCAAAATAAGTGATTTTTTCATATTTCAAGAATGAATTAATTATTTTTTTTCTTACATTGCCCTTGGAGTAATTAATGTTGGAGTATGTGTTAGGAGTGTTTATGTGAGTAGTAAAGGTTAATATGGTCAATTTCATTGCTAGTTAATGCTAAAAGGTGAATTTCTTAATATGTGTGAAAACAGCCAAAAAATTACTTATTTTGGACCGGAGGGAATAATGTGATTAAACTACCCTTAATTAAATGCTGCAACATAGTTAATGTGAGTAGTAAAAGACTTTTTCGGGATACGTATATAAGAGAATTTAAAAAAAAAAAAAATTAAATTTTTTCTTGATTATATAAATGAACACTTACTTTGGACCAAACAAAAAAGGTAAATTAGTCACTTGTCGTAAACTAAGAAATACTCCATTTTAAAAGCACATCCATGGTCTACTAATAGATTTCGGGACCTAACTAAGTATGGGTAGGAGAAGAAAAATGAGACCAATTATTAGATCCTGCTGGATAGTTCAGCAGTCGCTTTTCGAATTTAAATCTCATAAACCTTGAATTCAATGACCTCTCATTGTCTCAACTGTTTATTTAAGTTTTCTTGTCCTTCTTGGCCTATGTTATAACCTCTGTCTTAGATGGTAACCGAATGTATAGAATTTCTTTATCCTTAATTAAACTTTTAGATTGATTTCTGACATAAAATCTCTTGATAAAAAACACTTCCACTTGTAATATAGTAGATCCTATTAATAATTTTGCCAGACTAGTGAATTTCGAATACTAGACAAAAACATTATATTAAAATCATATAAAAGAGAAAAAAGGGAATAATAGCGCTTGTTGTCCATAAGTTATTGGTAAATTTTGATCTATATTCTTCTAATATATGTCTCGACACATCCGTCAATTAATTAAAATGTATATTTTTTGTCCCTATATATAGACAATGCGTTATATTTGGACTATTTTTAAAACTATATAACGTTAAATATGAAGTAACATTACAAATTTAATATGACACCTGAGTAATCAAGTGGTGGAACATTTAATACTTATGATAAATTCTTGAATATTCATAAGTATATGGATCAAAGATTCACTTTCAAAGGTTAAATGTGGCTAATCAAATATTACAAGGACTAAAATCAGAGTTCAAATAACTCACACGTTGGTGGGATGGAATAGAAAAGGATGTCCACGAGATATCCTATGGATTAGCTATCCCATGTGATAGTAAAAGACGGAAAATGGCCAAATATATCCATGTACTCAAGGCCGGCTCTAATCTTACGAGTGGTAAGGTCGGAGCCTTAAGCCCCCAAATTTTGGGGCCCATTTTTTAGAAAATAATAGGTTTATAGGTATTTAAAAAATAATCTTTAGTACCGTTAATACTAAAAATAGAGTTTTTAATATAAAAGGAAAGAAAACTCTTTATATATATAAAAAATAAAAAGTAATAATTTGACTTATTTTAAAATGAATAGATGAATAGTTTTTCCGACGTTCCAATTTTTTACGTTTTACTCTTTTATTAGATAACATGTAAAAAAATTTACTCCCTCTTTCTTAATTTATCCAGGTCAATTTTCTTTTTTCCAATCTCTTCGTAGTTTAAAAACCACTACATATTTTCTGTCTTTCTCTTTAATATTTTTATTCACCTTCTTTCTCCAAGATTTCATTAGTTTAAGTGTTCAATAATACTTTTAAGCTTCCAACAATTTCATACTTCTATTGCTCTATAATATCTTATCTAAAAATCAACAATATCTCAAGAAAAACTAAATGAGTTAGCTATAATATTAATTGAGAAGGAATTATTAGAAAAAAATCGATTATAAAAAGAATATTAACAACTTTATATCTCAAAAAGCTAGAAGAATAGATTTCAAATAAAACTATATCTTATAACTCTCTTTTAAATCTTTAGGCCTTGTATATCCATTATTATACTTTGGGTCCAAATATACCCATGCCATAATACTATTGGTTCAAATTTCTTCCGTTAAGTTTGTTCAAGGTAGACATCAAATCCTATGTGGCATTGATATTTGATGAGGTGGATACCAAGTGGCGTGCTACCTCAGTGCCCCTAACCCATTTTATCCCTCACCTCTATTCGTTTTTCCACTACTAAATTTGTTACCACCATTGCCACATAAAAGGGCCACTCTTCCCTTAACGAGAAGTCTCAGGTTCGAGCCCTGAATATGAAAAAAATCTTGGTAAGGAGTATTTACCCCCGAATGGGGTCCTACGCAATATGAATTCGAATATAGTCGGATTTCAATATAAATATCAAATATCGAGTGAGGAAAAAAAAAAAAGATATCCATGAGATATCCTATGGATTAGCTATCCGTGGGGTAGTTAAGATATCCTATGGAATTAATTATTCCATTTTTCATTTGAGACAACTACTCCCACAATTTTAATACAAAATAGTATGCTGGACTAATTAGTATCCAATTAAACTTGGAATAAAATTATTACTCCTTTCGGTCCAGAATACATGATTTTTTGGTCGTTTTCAAACATATTAAGAAATTTACCTTTTAATATTAATTAGCATTAAAATTAATCATATTAACCTTTACTATATCTTCATATAAACACTCCTAATACATATTATAATATTATTTACTCTAAGATCAATATAAAAAAATAATTAATTCATTCTTGAAATCTAAAAAAATTACTTATTTTGGACCACCGTCACTTATCGCACCGCCCAAACGGAAAAAAATGCTAGTATTAAAAAGGAAAACAAACACTTTCTTTCTTAGTTTTACTTTTTTTTTCTTCTTAGTTTTACTTAGTCCACCAACACTGCGTGGAGTTGACTAAATGTTGTTCCCCCAAAAGGCGTGACAGCACTGACAGGTGGATTGACCAGCAAAATCCCATCGATAACCACGTATAGTATGTGCATTAATGGGAACTCTCTGAATACTGGATAATACTTCTCTTCTCTGAAGTCTCTTCTCTCTAGCAATCTTCTTATAGCTACATCTGTTCTCCTGTTCAGTCTCAATCTTCAAGCTTTGTTGTTTAATGGAAGTGAAAACTCACGCTCAGTCTGCTTTTGATTTCAACTCTCAGCCTCCGTACAACTCCTATATAGAACAATCGGAGCTCCGTGCTTCGGATATTTTGAGCTCCGACATGTCCGCTTCTTCCAATGGCGGGGAATATTGCGAGCGGTCTGTTTCAAATGCTGCCATGAAAGTGCAGAAGGTTTACAGGAGTTACCGTACGCGGCGCATGTTAGCGGACTCCGCCGTCGTTGCTGAAGTACTCTGGTATTGCTCGATAACAATTAACCTGTACACGGTTTTTTATAAATTTTCGTCTATTATAACAGAGTGCTCTGTATTTCGTCGATTATTTGTTCATTTTATTTTATGTAAGTAGATCAGTTTGAGATGAGCTTTATTACTTAAGGGAACATATGGTCTAGATTCTAATGTCAACTTGCTTGTGATTGAGGCGTAATAGTTGTTGTCTCTCTATCTGCCTAAGCCTTGGATCGCTAGTATGTGCGGGTCCGACCAAACCACTAACTTTGGTCCATACCCTTTATTTTGTTGAGTTATCCCACGTCGGATGGATTTGAGTTATTTGGTCTTCTTATATGCTTTGGGCAATCCTTACCTCACAAACTAGCTTTTAGGGTTGAGTTATGCCCAATTCATTCTTATCGTGGTATCAGAGCCATGCCCATTGCAATTATTGTTACCGATGTTGGCCTCCCATTTATGTTGTCCACGCTCCAGAGGTCTAAGCGTGAGGTGGGTGTTGAGTTATCACACATCGGATTGATTTGAGGTCCTTGGTCTTTTTGTGGAGGGTATTGAGTTATCCCACATCGGAGGAATTTGAGCTCCCTGCTCTCCTTGTGGAAGGTAGCAAGTACTCGATGGAATAGTTGAAGTGTAAACAAGCTAACTCGGACTCCAAGATCATCAAAATAGTTGAAGTGTAGACTAATTCGGACTCCAAGATCATCAAAATTATACTGAAAATAAAAATGTATTTCAATAACACTCTAAAAGGATTACATGTGTCGTTTACTGTGTTATTCGGTGATGAGCCTGATAAGACATCTTAATTGTCGTTGTCTTCTATTATTATGCTCTGTCTTACACTGAAAGGGATGATAGTAATTATTTCAGATTTTCAATAGCACTCTAACGGGAGTAATCATGTATATTAATTTGTGTTTTTTACTGTGTTATTCTGCGATGAACTTGATGAGGCGTAGTAATTGTTGTCTATTATTAACTCTGTCTGCTCTGAAAGGGAGGATAGTAATTATTTCAATAGCTCTATAAAAAGGAGTAATCATAGTACAGTATATTAATTTGTGTTCTTTACTCTGTTATTATGTGATGAACTTGAAGGTGGCAAGCCATAGATTATGCTCGATTGAATCACAGTACAATTTCTTTCTTCAATTTTATGAAACCAGAAACGGCCTCTTCCCGGTGGAATCGCATATGCTTAAATGCTTCCAAGGTATTGCTAATTTTCATTTTCCATCAAATCATATATAGTCTTTTCGTTAATATACCTAACTTCAGGCAGTTTCTGGTTAGCAGTTAGCACTAACTATTTAGAAGAAATGAAGAAGAGAAGGAAATTTTTAATTGTATTTAGATATTTTTTTCAGGTGGGTAAAGGTCTATCCAAAGATGCCAAAGCTCAGAAATTGGCATTTCAACACTGGATTGAAGCAGTGAGTTACTGTGCCTTCTCCTTTGGCTCCATTTCCAGCTCTTTGAATATTCCCCATTTAATTTGTTGATTTTTGTAATTTTTGTTTTTTGACCTTGGTATTGTTGCACTATAGATTGACCCACGCCATCGTTATGGGCATAACTTGCATATTTATTATGAAGAATGGTGTAAAACTGATTCTGGTCAGCCCTTCTTCTTTTGGTAAGAACTTTGACATTGTTTGTTCTCAAATGTTGTTTAAAACAAAATTAGTGTTTAATATTTTTCTTTTTTTCCCCCACCAAACACTCTTAGAGAAAAGCTTTTCAATTTTTGCAAAAACTAAAGCACCTTTGGAATAGTCTTCCAGCTTTTTTTGTAAAAATTGGAAAACTTTTCTGGAAATTGTGTAACGTTTTTCAGGAATGTAAAAAAAAGCGCTTTAGACCTAACTTAACCCCAAAAAGTTAACTCAAGGGATGAGAATTGCATAAGACCATATAAGGAGACAACAACCCATGATTTTCCTTATTCAAGTACAATTAATCCAGGCGTACATGAGTTTAAACACATGAATTCATCTTGTAACACAAATTTTTGTTTTGTCTTACATTTGTGACAAACGCCAGAACCAGAACTCTTCTTTTGATTTCCATTCGTGGGTTTAAAGTTCAAATAAGTGCAAACCTGTTCCAGGATTATCTAATGTTTAAATCCAAGAACATATTGCATTATTGGCTTCTCTTTTTTCCGGTGCAGTTGCTTTGCCATATGGATTAGACAACATGTATTTTTGTGTGAAGCTATTTATAAGATGTAAGAATCCTTATGGATATTTTGGTATGGTTACTTAGAAGTTTCTAAAAACTGCAGGTTGGATCTTGGAGATGGCAAAAAGGTTGATCTCAAGGAATGTTCAAGATCTAAGCTTCAGAAGCAAAGTATCAAGTACCTTGGACCTGTATGTATCGAATCTTTTGTTACTTACACTGCATATCGTGAAGCCTGATGTCAATCATTAGTCATAACAGACAACTGGCTTTAAGTACTTGTGCGGACATTGTTACTCTTTAGTCTTTAAGATTCTGATTAGCACTATTTTACACTATCTGATATGAATATATTTCTTTTGCATGTTCAAGTAGCCTATTTTTGTCCCCTAAGTGAAGTTATTAACTTCTGCATTATCCTTTAGTCGCACTGCCTGATAATAGGCATGCAGTTCCTGATTGTTTCCTCCTAATATTTCTTTAATCAGCAAGAGAGAGAACATTATGAATATATCATTGCTGAAGGTAGAATTGTGCATGCAAAAACTGGAAATCTTCTTGACACTACAAAAGGGTTGCCAGGGGCAAAGTGGATTTTTGTGATGAGCACGTCAAAAAGACTCTATGCTGGTGAAGTGAGTGGTAAAATAGTTACTCTATAAATGCTTTTTGCTGAATATCCTTGTTATTCTTAGTAAAGTTTGTCTTTGTAATGTTTATCAGAAAAAGAAAGGAATGTTTCATCATTCCAGCTTTCTTGCTGGTGGGGCTACTTTAGCTGCTGGAAGACTAGTGGTAGAGGATGGAAGAGTTATGGTATATCACTTTCTGTTATCTCAACTGTGTCTATCATCTCAATTTTACTCTCTCAACTGTTTGTGGAATAGTTAAGGGCATATTTTTCAGATCGAACTGATTAAGTAGTTTCCATTTCCTTTCGTCACACTTTTTTGTCTGACTAGGTCACCAATCTAGGCAGAGGCGGATCCAGAATTTTAAGTTTATGGGTTCCTGTCGCAATTTCAAATTAATATATAATAATAATTGCGTTCACAAATAGATTTTTAATAATTTTTTTAATAAAAATACAGGGTCTACGCAAAAGTTACTGGGTTCCCGGGAACTCGTATCTTACACCCTAGATCCGCCCCTGAATCTAAGCGGGCTACTGCCAAATGCTCAACTCATACTTTCTCAAACGTGAAAATACTTGCTTGTGGCTGTGATAATATTCAGTTATTAATCTCTGATGTTTTTAAAATCATCCTAATTGATCAATATTTTTCATCACTAATAAAACCACCATACCCAAGTTGATACTACCTTCTGACTTCTGTGGAAATTCTTTTCATGATCGTACAGTACACCCTGGCTTATAGAGATGAAACTTTAGAAGAAGAAAATTGTTTACCTTTTTGTCTTCCCCATTACATAAATGTATTCAGCTGCTTTATTTGCAAAATGAAAGGTGCGAAATAAAAAGGAATTCTTTGCATGCAACTATAAAGCGAAATCTACAACAACAACCCAGTATAATCCCACAAGTGGGGGAGGGTAATATAAAGCAAAATCTAAGTTGCTTTTTACAATCATTTGCTTGGAACTGTGCTGTATTTGTAACATTTTATTCTTTTCAGTTTATTTCAGCATATAGTGGACATTATCGGCCAACTGAGGATAGACTTGATAGCTTTTTATCATTTCTCAATGAAAATGGGGTCAACCTGGATGAAGTCGAGGTTGGTGAAGCTTTTTGTGCCTATTGTCACTTACTCCTTTTGGTACCTAATGTTTCAGAGCCCTGAACAATCAGATTTTTGGTAATTAAGAAATTAATTTTAGGACTGTGTCAATGAAATAAAAAAGTTAATCTAGGAGTGAAGTCAGGCTTCAGATCACTGGGATTATTCTCCTTTGCCCAAAAACAGATAAAAGGGGGGGAAAGGAATGTTGATCTTAAGGATAGGATTCAACCCCCTCTTGCTCTTCTTCAGCACTGAATAATATCACATATAAGTGCTTCTGTGCTATTTTATTTTTCAGACGCGCTGTAGCCTAGCTAGTTCTTCTTTTCTTTTCCTTGTGTCCTAGTCTCTAATCTAATTTAAGTCTCTTGTTTTTCTTCTTTGTCCTCTGCGTATTTCTCTTTGATTTGAAAGACAAATGGGTAGCCTGGTGCACTAAACTCCCGTTATGCGTGAGGTCCGGGTAAGGGCCGGACCACAAGGGCCTATTATATGCAGTCTTACCCTGCATTTCGGATTTTTCTGCGGCTCGAACCCATGACCTCCTAGTGACATAGTAGCAACTTTACCAATTACGCCAAGGTTCCCCTTTGATTTGAAAGACGTGTTGCTTAATCAAATTTCAATTAGTCTACGTCTGCTTACCTTACTGTCTACTTTGCATTTGATTTTACTTGTCTTTTTTCATGATAACTTGTTCACTTTTAGACTATTATAATCCATCTCCTTTCTTATCTATCATCAGATAGGGAAGGCAAATGAAGCCTATGAAAGCTATGATGATGGGATGTCTATTGAAAGTGGCTCAGCATATGAATGTTCAGCTCTATCAGATTCTGCTTCTCAAGTTGATTTTCCAAAGGAAGAGGAAGAAAGCCTTCCCTTGGAATCAGCTGGAAATCTGGTAGCTCAAACGAGTAGGTATAACCGATCGCTCTCAGGTGGTCTTCAGATTCCAATAACAGATATGCCAAAGACTGCAATACTGCGAAGGATGCATTCCGAGAAATCCACGAAGTCGTATCAACTGGGGCATCAACTTTCCGTGTCGTGGTCAACAGGTGCTGGACCAAGAATTGGCTGTGTTGCTGACTTCCCTGCTGAGCTAAGATGGCAGGCCTTGGAACTGACTAACCTCTCACCTAGACCTTGTTCTGTATGATCAACTCCCAGGGCAATTCGTACTCTTGTTTAACTTGCAGCTTATCCCTCTTCACTTCTTGGCAATAGCATCATAACTCCTCTCGAACCTAGCTTCCTGCTAAAAGTATTCCGTAGCCGTGTGTAGCGAGTGCAAAGGCCTTTTTCTTCTGCCTATTCTATCAGCTGCTATTTCTAGACTCTAATGCACTTCTGCTCATCCTCCCTCCAACTTCCACATTGCTTTTAAAATCTCTCTTGGGTCGATGTTGCCTCAAAAGTCAAGTGGTCTCATTATCTCACCTAGCGAGACCTCTGATTCAATCTGATGCTTTCAAATTCGTAGTTAGTTGAATGATAAGATAGCTGCATATAGAATCTGCATTGTTGGTTCTTTGAACCAGCTGATGGATCGGGCGCACACTTTATCCTGGCAAATAAACTGGTGTTTAAAACTTTTCTTCAAACCAATGACTTTTCCTTCTTCGCATTGGCGTCAGGGACAATTTATGTGAAAATAATACAGAATACGTCACTTCAGAATAGAGCTACACTACAGGATCACGCCAATATAGAGTCCAGGGTCTTCTCTTCGACGGCGGCTCTAAGGTAACGCAAGTGAAGCCCTTGCCTTGGGCCCCCAAATAATTAAGGCCCAAAAAATAAAACGGAAAATGCCTAAAAATGTCACTCAACTTTCAGAAATGATCTATCAATGTCATCCGTTAAAAAAATGTTCATTTCATGCCACTGATGTTAAAGAAATGGCTCATCCATGCCATTATTGACTAACAGCAGTGGCATGGATGGGCCAAATAAAAATTGAGTCGTTAGTCAATAATGGCATGGATGAGCCATTTCTTTAACGTCAGTGGCATAAAAATAGCAATTTTTTAACGGATGGCATGGCTAAACCATTTCTGAAAGTTGAGTGGCATTTTTAGGCCTTTTCCGAAAATAAAAAGTACTACTATTATATTATTATAGAAATTTTTATCTCATAAAGCAAAGGTTAACACCTTATTTATTTTAAATAAATACTATTTAAAAATAATATATTCTATAGATACCTTTTAAAGTTTATAGTAAAATATTTAATTTTGGTTTCCTCCTAGCCCTAAGCCACTAAATACGCTAAGCAGTTATAATATTTTTTCTCTCTCTACTTTGATACATCTCATTCTCTTCCCCCACCCCATTAAAATTTCCGATTCTCTTCCTTTTCTCTGTCTAGTTCGCTTGCTATTTCTCCTCCATTGATATCCTCCATTGTAGTAGGAGAATGTTAGAGTATAGTTGCACTCGCGAGATTAGAAGGACGGAATTGAATGATGGAATTCAAACTTTGGACTTCTTCCCACTTCTCCTACAACTTCTTATACTCGTGAAAATGACTCACACCAAAGTTAGAGATTTGGGTTTTCATATCGCTCATGGAATGGCCGGCAGCGTTCGTGACCCCGTTTGTAACTTTGATGTGTGGGAACAGTGAGATTCAGGGTTTTTGCTCGACGGCGGATTTGCCGGAAATTAGGATTTTTTCTTGAACAAAGAAAACGGAGTTTGGGGCTGAGCAACTTGATTTTATGTTAATATATTTTAATCTATTTTCAACGTATCACCTTGTGTTTCATTGTCTTTTTTTTCATTGTAATTCAATATATCTCGTTGTATTCCAAGTATTTCATTGTATTCACTATCTTTTTTTCTCATTGTATTTCAATGTATCCCGCTGTATTTTATGTATTTCATTGTATTCACTGTCTCGCTATATGCAATGAATGTATTCATAAGTTTTTTTTAATTAATGTAATTTGTGTATTCAGATGTATTATATAATTTCTCTGAAGATTGTTATGTTTTTGGGGTATTTTTTGGTTGAGAATCTTTTTTATAACCGAAAATACAAAATTTGTGTGTTATAATTGAGTTTTTGAGTTATATTAGGAGTCTACTATGTTAATTGATTCACTTTTCCTTTTAAAAACAGTGTAATCCCCTATTTCACGATGTGAATACAGTCAAATACAATAATCTGTCTAACTGTAATCCCATGTTTTACTCCACGAATACAGTCGAATACACTCGAATACAACAACTAATTAGCTAGACTTCCATGATTCACGCCTATTTACATCAAATACTTGTATAACCACATAAAATGTATCTATATTCCGTAATATAGCAAATGGTATCTATAGATGGCTAATTACTATTAAAAGATAGTGCTTTATGAAAATTTCTCATTATTATATAATATATACTCCATAATTTATATTTATATAATTATTAATAAAAGATTTCAAATTTTAATAATTTATTAAATTTTGTAGACGTAAGATTAAGTGAGTTAATTGGAAAAAAAATTATCATTAAATTAAATAATATATTTACCTTCTCATCAGTTTTATTTTTCTTTCTTTATGTATAGTCTTTTTTCATGGTTCTTACGGTTTTACTTTCTAATTTCAACTCTAATTTTCTAAATTAACTATTTGTTTTGGTCATATTTGATTGATCCACCCACCAAAGAGCAAGTTCTTTTGTGTCTTATCTTTTTTAACTAAGAAATCCATGAGGCAAATGTCGCAAGGTTCAAAACATGATAAATAATGGGCTCATCATTTACCATTTTCATTTAAGGGAAGAATTCAATACCATATGACGCGCGCCTAACTCATATATCATGAGTTGTGCTCTCACCACTATATCAAATTCATGTAGGTTTTTTTTGTGCCTCAATAATATATGGATTTTATAAAAGACGTTTCAGGGTCTTTTTAATATATTTTGGTTTAGGCCACTAGTTTTGTTGAGACTCTCCTCATTGACAATCAATAATTATTTACAAACTATTGCCCTACTATAAACGTACTGTTCAACCAACTTCATTCATATGTGGTAACTGAATGGCAAACTCGCTGCCTTTAATGCTCTTGTTGTTATTGCCTTATTTTAAGTGAGACAATAAATTTTATTGAGAATGTTAGGGTCGGATAATGGATTTTATAAAGCCTTCATTTAGGTCCCCCAAAATTTTTAACAATGGATTTTATAACTTTATTTCAAATTAGACAATATTAATGTTTGTAGAAAAATAAAAAAGTACAAACAAAATTATAAAAATAAAGAAAGGTGTCTACTCTTAACTAGTAAAAATATTTTTTAAACTTTGAATTAAACTACTTAAATTTTCATATTAGTAAATATATTTTTTACAACAATATCAAAGGTAACACAATGCAAATACATATTTAATATCTCATTTATTTAAATTTTCCTTTTCTAATATAAAAAAATAATATTACGATGTGAAGTTAAAGATTTTATGTCATTTAAGAATATATGCTATAAATAACAAGTATAAAAAAAATGGCAAAATTAATTTTTTTGCATATATGTATATATATATACGTACTAATTTAATCTCATATTCTCCTCTCCCTCCAATTTCATCTCATTTAATCTTCGTGTCATTTTTTCTGCCAGTACCTTTTCTTTTCCTTTTTATTTAGGCGGCTTGTGTCCTCTGAAATCTCTCCTTTCCCTTTTCTTAATTTGCATTATTATTAACAAACAGGGTAAAAGGGGGGAACGTAGAACATCCAAAAGATATTACATGTTCATACCTACATTAATTTAAAGTACTGATATATCGTACCACCATGAGTTTCTAAAATATGTCACTGTCTTAAAACTTCTTAAAAGAATCATTTAACTGAATTCTACAAAAATATACTCTCCTTCCCTCCAAATCCATAGACTTGAGCAGCACAATGAGCATGTCGTAGAAATAAAATGATGGAAAAAGGGAAACAAAGATAAAACATTACTTGTGCAGAACACTCTTGCTATCTGGGTAAACAAGGTCGCCATACTAGGCTAGAGAATTTTCAATGACAAGACGATCATTTGTGATCAATTTACCGAGATGTTCTTCCATCCAAGGAAGCCTCTGTTGAAACAGCAAACATCAGAGCTACTAAAAAGGAAGAATAGGAGTTGAGAATATAGTTATAGATTATCTTATTACTAACTTCTTTATGTAACAACCCGACCGGTCGTTTTGAGTCCTAACGTGTCGTTCAGTAGTCTGAGGCCATAAGCAGCTTCATTTCAGTTGATATGACTTGTACGAATTTCGGAAATTTCGGGAAGTTCGGAGTTGATTTGGGAAGAGAATTCCCATTTCAAAAGCTTAAAGTTGAAGAAATAAACTAGGATTGGAATTTTGAATAGTTGACCTCGGAATCGGGATCTGAAGTTCCAGCAGGTTCGTATGATGATTTCGGACTTGGGCATATTTCCCGTTCGGGTTTTGGATAACCCGGGAGCATTTCGGCGCCTATTGTGTAAGTTAGCATTTTGGAAGAAATTTCTTAAATTTGGCTTGAAGTGCACTTCAGTATTATCAATGTCCGTTTGGGACTCCGAGACTGTGAATAGTTCCGTATGGTGATTATGGAGTTGGGGGCGCGATGGAAAGTGAATTCGGAGGCCCGTAGGTCATTTTGGAGCCATTTGGCTAAAGATAGAAATTTAAAGGTTTTTGAGAAGTTTGACCGGAAGTGAACTTTTTGGTATCGGGGTCGGAATCCGATTCCGGAAGTTGGAATAGATTCGTAATGTTAAATATGACTTGTACGCAAAATTTGAGGTCAATCGGACATGATTTGATAGGCCTAAATACCGGAAATAGAAGTTTGAAGTTCTAAAGTTCATAAAGCTTGAATCAGGGTGTAATTCATGATTTTAGTGTTGTCTGATGTGATTTAAGGTCTCGAGCAAGTTCGTAACGTATTTTGGGATTGGTTGGTAGGTTTGGTTGAGGTCCCGGGGGCCTCGGGTGGACTCCGGATGGTTAACGGATCGAGTCCGGAGTTCGAAGAAGGGGTTGGGGCTGCTGCTTCTGGTATTTCTGCTTCTGCGGATTTGGGACCACAGAAGCGGCCCCGCAGAAGCGAAGAAGAAGCCGCAGAAGCGGTTGGAGGTGAAGTAGCCCAGGACCGCAGAAGCGGCCCAAGATCCGCAAAAGCAGAACCGCATATGCAGTGGGCCATTGATGATAGGCTATAATTACGTGTTTTAGTCGATTATTACACTCTAATTTAATGCACTTTAGTTGAGTTTGCACTTTAATCGCTAGTGTTTTGCACTAATTGTGTATTTTATGCCTTGTAGGTGTGATTTCGAGCTATGTAGATGTTATGGAATGAATTTATATTATTTTAAGCTTTGAAGTCTGAGTAAAAGCTCAAGGAATTAAGCCGGGATCGTGTTCGGGGGTCAAAGTTGATAGTTGAGAGCAAACGAAGACTCGATGAGGTATATTGCGCACTATCTAGTAAATTGGACATAACTTTTTGCTCCGAACTCTATTTTGGCTCCATAATATATGGTTGGAAAGCTCACTAAAAGGGCTACAACTTTCATGTTTTGAGTTTTTCCAAATTCCAAACGGAACAAGGTGAAAAGCCGCGGTTTCACCGCGACCGCGGCAGAACCGCGGCAGAAGGCATTTGCGGATGAATGAAGAAGCTGAGAGGGTGTTTGGCCGCGGTTT
>MU770616.1:51743-85650 GCA_026770625.1 Nicotiana glauca | reverse complement strand
AACCTTAGTTCTCTGTGGGATTCGACTCCGGACTTGTAAACCGGATTATATTTGCAACGATCGCATTGTCCTTTTTATAAGGCATAGTTGGGCGTGATCAGCCATCCGCAGAAGCAAAAATTGGGCTGGAGCCCAGGATCGCAGAAGCAGTATTTTTGACCGCAAAAGCGGAATCGCATAGGCGGAATATTCCGCAGAAGCGAAAATGGCTGGGGCAGTGAGGTTTTTAAAGTTCGGGGTTGAGTTCATTTCAACCCCATTTTTCTTCCATTAGAGTCGATGGGGAAAAACTTTGAGGCGCTATTTTCGTCACTTGTCATGAGGTAAGTAATTTATGCTAGATTTAGGTTAAATACAAGGTTTATACATGGATTTGGGGATGAGAATTGTAGAAAAACTTGGGGTATGAGGGAAAACCTAGAAATATTAGTGTTCTTGAATTTTGACCGCGATTTTGAGTATGAAAGTAAGAGAAAATTATATATTTGAGTTCGTGAGTTCATGGGTAAACTTTATCTTCGAGAAATTTCAGATTTCAGGCACGTGGGTCCAAGGCTATTTTTGTCAACTTTTCGTTCGGGGTTAGGGATTGTTACAAATTGGGTTGTAAAGTTTAATCGAGCTTATATTAATGGATTTGTATAATCATTGGCTAGTTTTGGAGCATTGTACGTTGGTGCAAGTCTTCGGAGGAATGAAGAATGTCGGTTATGAGTCTTCAGGGCGAGGTGAATCTCCTTTCTAACCTTATAAGAGGGAATTTGTCCCCATAGGTGAAATAATTAATTATGTGCTCCTATATGTGGGGGATACGTACGTACGAGGTGACGGGAGTCCGTGCGTAGCTACTATTATGCTATTGTTCGGGTAGTTAGGACCCATAAGCATGTTATACTTTGATTATTTATGAACTCATTGATACCGTGAATTGTTTAAATCACCTTGGATTAGTAAATAAATTTAAAAAAAGATTAAACATCATTTTTCCTGAATTGTTAAAAAGAGAAATTATCTTATTTGGATAAATATCCCCGATAAATTCCTAATTGGCTACTTGAGCATGTATTTTATGTGTACCTGCGTCACATGCATGATTCGCGAGCAGGGTATGTATTTATTTATGGAACGGGTCGAACGTCTCGGCGGATTAAATAGATGCATCTATGGTTCTGGCCGTTCGACCCTCGGCAGTGCACAATTTACATTCCTATTGGATCGGCCCGTCGCCTCGGTGTGATTTGCGCATGTTATTTGTCGCTTGAGGATTTTTAGACGTGAAAATTACCCTTTGTGACTTGATATAAATTGATAAGATAATAAAGAATAAACCTTGAAAGCCCTTGATTATTTGTTGAAGGTGTTTACCTGTTTTCTGGCTTTGCGAATTAAAACTACTATATAAATCCACAATTTCACTCACATTACTAGAATATTATTAATTGACCTCTAGTGAGTGTCGAAGTTGGCCATCTCATCTCTACTTCTTCGAGATTAGGCGGGATACTCATTGAGTACACGTTGATTACGTACTCATACTACACTTCTGTGCATTTTCGTTGCACAAGTATATATATACCTCTAGCGGCCTACTCGGCGTAGCAGCGCGGATGATTCTGGGACTAGGTGAGCTGCATTGTTCGAGGCGACCCGCAGCTAGTGTAGTTCCTTTCAGCATTTTTATATTTATTCCATGTCCACTGTATTTCGGATAAATATTGTATTTTATTTTCCTTATCAATAGATGCTCATGCACTTGTGACACCGGGTTCTGGGATGATTTTTGAAAGATGTGTACTAACAGTTATTACTTAATTTGAATTAAAGTCGAGATTGTTTTAAATTATGAAAAATGGAAGGAAAAATCCTAGATTTTCAAAGGTATTAAAAGAAAATTTAATTGATAATTTAGTTGGCTTGCCTAACAGAGGTGTACAACGCCACCACGGTCCTTAATAGATTTTGGGGCGTGACACTTTGAGTGAATAGTGGGTAGCAAGACCACAAGCAATCATTTCTACACCATTAAGCTTTTCTCCGGTTAAAGCCAAATACTCCCCTGCAAAGAGATGCCAATATTAAACTCTAGCATCAAAGGTTCTATAACAGTCAAAGTAGTCGAATACATTGATATGTAAATTGCTTTAACAATCAGCAGAGATATCACTGCCATTTGGTGGTATGAGAAAAGTGATCTAACACATCAACATTAAAACAAAAAAAAGAGAAAATTGCAAAAAGAGGAATACCAAAGACAGTAACAGTGCATGATTCCCAAAAAAATAAAAATAAAAATCAAAGGGGCAACTGGGCCAGTATAAAGTATTAACCCCTCAAAAAATGTAGATTCGAGCCTCCCTCCTCCCCTCCTCAACAATGTGACACTTATTCTGGTCCATGTATCAACCAGTGTAGCCCCACACACAAATCTACTTATCATTGATATTTTGTTCAAACTTGCCTAAGTAGCCAGGAAGACGAGATAGATAATAAGAAGCCCCTGCATCAGGATGAAAACCAATTTAAGCCTCAGGCGTAAAATAAACCTGCAATGATTTTGCCATTTCACTTTGTAAGTTTAGGGCATCGTCAGTATTACGGGAAAGAAAATCATGTCAGAAAATTTAATAAGCAAGCATATCATACAAAATGCTAGAAATCATGTCATGGTTCAAACTTTGAGCAATGTCCTATGGTAAGTATTACAATTATCACATACACCACAATATCATGTCAGCTAAAGTTTATTGAGAATTGCATGGCTCACACAACATAAAGTGTAGCCCATTCAGCGCCCAAGTGTGTGGCCTAGTGGTCAATGAACTGGGTTGAGAACCATAAGGTCTCAGGGTCAAATTCTAGTAGAGATAAAAAAAAAATACTAGGTGATTCCTTCTCATTTGTTCAAGCCGAGATGGACATATTTACCTGGTACCTGTTGCTGGTGAGAGGTGGCAGGTATCCCGTAGAATTAGTCTAGATGCGCGCAAGCTGACCCGGACACCACAGTTATCAAAACAATGTAGCCCATTCATTAAAGAGAATACAAGTTGGGCATATAGGAACAACGAACCATTCCGCTTTGATGCCTTCCAAGTACTTATGGTAACAATATATTTCACCGGGCAGATTTGACATATTTCTACCTAAGACCATTTACCAAGTTTGATTTTATGGATTATATGCCGAGTTAAATTATTGAATTGTGCATATAGAGATTAATGACGTGACAGTTAAAACGGCCATTTTAAATCCCTAAGATTGATACATGCGGTGAGGCAAGGGAATTTTCTGCTTAAATCTGCCAGTAAGAGAAGAGAGATACAACAATTTGATGACAAAACTCAATGCATAACCTCACTGACAATGAAATATGCAAAAAGAGAAAAAGAACGAGGCGTACTCACATTTGGCTTAAGATATGTTCCTAACAAGTAAACAAATTTATATAATATTTCGAAGAACTTCTTGCACTCCTCAATCTTCCCTGCAGATAAAGGAAAACATGAAAATGTTTGCCAATAGTTTGTAGGCAATAAATTGCAAAAGTCTTGATACCTCTAACAAAATGGAAACTCGGTGCACTAATTAAACTCCAGCAATGTGCGGGGTCGGGGAAGGGCCAGACCTGCACAAGGGTCTATTATATGCAGCCTTACCCTGCATTTCTGCATGAGACTATTTCCACGGCTCGAACCCCTGATCTCCTGGTCATATTGCAACAACTTTACTAGTTATGCCAAGGCTACCTTTGAATCATACAAAATATAAATAAGTTTACTTTCCGTCATACTTTGGAACCATCGTATAACAAATCATCTTGTACTTGTTCGTCCAAATTCATCCCTCTGTCATACTTTGGAACCATCATATAACAAATCATCTTGTACTTGTTCGTCTAAATTCATCCCTCTGCTTCTGACTATGGTTTAAAATTACCTTCCGTTATACTTCAGGTTGGTGTTCCGTAAGGGACAAGATCAAATACGAGACAATTTACTAACGACAAGAATATAAACAACCTCAAATTACAATGGAAGGTAAATTGAAGAAATTTCCTATAGTAGAGGAGTAGATTTTTGATCATCTTACCCGATATAATATAATATTGTGTATTGAAGAATTAACTTAAATAGTCATCCACTCAACCGCTTAAACTATAATTAGAGACAAATATATAATATATATGTAATCCATTACTAGTATATAACATGGGTATAGTATAACTAATGTAAGAGAAAGTAAATAATGAATCTGATTTGGCAAAGATCACATGTGAAACTTACTTTGTGAAAAAGAGAGAACAGTGACTGAAAACCAAAGCATGGATGATCTACTATTCTCCTCTACCTATAGGAAATTCTAAGTCCATCTAAGACTTCAGTTGCAATGTATAGTATAACGCGAGTCATAAGAAGAAGCCAAGTTTGATAAAATGTGATGATTATATTTCTGAGTTACTCATTTGATGTAGACAATGTGTGACGACCCAAAGGGTCATCACATGTTTCCTCATTCATTCCGTGCTTTCGAGGCCCTGAAAACCTCACTTTTATTTATCTCGATTTGCGTGCACAGTTCGGGCATGTAGCCGGAAGGCTTAAATATAAATTCTGTGTGAAAAATGATGAATTTTGATATTAATATGGTTAAAGTTGACTTCGGTCAACATTTTTGATAAACGGACCCGGACCCGTGATTTGACGGTCCCGGAGAGTCCGTAGAAAAATATGGAACTTGGGCGTATGCTCGAAATCGAATTCCGAGGTCCCAGGGCCGAGGAATGAATTTTTCAATGAAATTGTTTTCTGAAAATGTTTAAGGAAAATGAAAATGAAATTTGATAAAAAAGTGATGGTATCGGACTCGTATTTTGGTTCTGAACCCCGGTACAAGTCTTAAATATGTTTTAAGTGCTATCTGTAAAGTTTGGTTGAAAATGAACGTCGTATGATGTGTTTCGGACTATAAGTTCCAAATTTGAAAGTTTATGAAACTTAGAAGAAAATCATGTGTTTTGAGGCTTGATTCTATGTATATGATGTTATTTTGGCGATTTGATGGCGCGAGTAAGTCTTTAGGATGTTTTTGAGGTTGTGTGCATGTTTGGTTTGGAGCCCCGAGGGCTCGGGTAAGTTTTGGATAGGTGTCGAGTTATTTTTCTTAAACTTTGGGCTGCAGATTTGCAACAGGTGCTTCAGACATGCAGGCTTCGCATTTGCGAAGTCTGGCTCGCAAATGCGAAGTTAGCCAAGTCCGCCTGGGATCGCAAAAGCGAATGATTTTTCGCAAATGCGAACAAAATTCCGCAAATGCGAAGACTGGGCATCTGGGCAAGGTTCGCAAATGTGAACTCTTTTCTCGCATTTCCCAAGTCTAGTGGGTTCGCACGCAATTCCCATATCTGCAGCCTGCAATTTTCATACTTACACGATTTTCACTTAATTTCTTCAATCTTTAACATCATTTATCATGTTTTCATCTTAAAATCAAGGTTTTTCATGGGTGAAAATGAGGTTTTTGGGTAGAACCTAGGTTTTCTTAAAATTGGGGATTTGGACCTCAATTTGAGGTCCGATTTCAAAACAAATCATAGATATGAACTCGTGGGGGAATGGGTAACCGGGTTTTGGTTCGAACCTCGGGTTTTGAACACGTGGGCCCCGGGGCATTTTGGAAATTTTTGAGTAAAACTTTGAAAAATTCATTTTCATGCATTCAAGTTGATTCAATTAGCATTTGTTGATACATTCAAGTAAACTGTGACTAGATTCAAGCGGTTTTGTGGTGAATTCGAGGGGTAAAGCTATACTAGAGGTTTGAGTGGATTTTTTGAGCATTTGAGGTAAGTGTTTGATCTAACTTTGGCTTGAGGGAATAAGATTAGAGTGTTATTAATTGTTAATTGCTAAATGATCGAGTACGGTGTATAGGCATGGTAACGGGTATCTATACACCGGTGTCTAGCATGACTGTGGGTCTTTGTTGGTACTTGTTTTGGCATACTTTGGGACTCTTCCAAGCTAATTAATAATTTTCTACACAATGTGAAAAGGTTGATGATAAGTTGTGAATTGTGAATTCTTTGGAGCATTGGCTCAAACGATAAATATACTATCGAGTAGGAAAGGAAAGAATTGAAAAGAGATGTGATTATCTCCCTTGCCAGGATGTGTAAGTTGTTGTCATTTCTCCCTTGCCGGGATTTAGTTGTTTAATTGTGTTTTTCTCTTGTCGGGATATTTTTTATTATTATTTATTTTCCTCGCCCGTTTGGTTGTGATTGCTGTGTGGGTGAGGAAGAGTAATGATGCACGAAGGGTCATTCCGTGCCATTGTTGATTTTATTTGCACGAAGGGTCATTCCGTGCCATTGTTGATTATATTATGCACGAAGGGACATTCCGTGTTCCGATTTGATTATATTTGCACGAAGGATCGTTCCGTGCCATGAAATGAGAGTTATGTGAGGAAAACACGAAGGGTGATGCCGTGCATTTTATTTGATTGCTTTGGGTGAGGATGAGAGTAAAAGCACGAAGGTTGATGCCGTGTAACTGTTGAATTTCTTGTTTCTGTTAATTATTGTTGTGCCCTGTTTCTTATTTAAGTCGAAGACTTTTATATCTGGATTGTACTCCCCCATAGCATGCTTCCCTCCCTTTTAACTGTTTAGTTTTGGTATTCGTTCCTTTTATTGAACATGTATATATATTGAACTGCACATGTTGATTTGGTAGTCCTGTCTAGCCTCGTCACTACTTCGCCGGGGTTAGGCCAGACACTTACCAGCACATGGGGTCGGTTGTGCTGATGCTACACTTCTGTGCTTTTTGCACAGATCACGGTACTGGAGCAGCTTTTGGACCACAACAGTAGCACATTGAGTGGGAGCTGACTTCAGTCCAGGGACTACGAGGTAGCCTAACTGGCGTTCGCAGGCCGGAGTCCCTTTCTATATCTTTTGTTTGTTTTCATTGTACCGAGATAGACATTGTGTATTTTTTTTTCTATTCAGACTTGTTTGTAGCATTCATTAGTAGTTCGTGAGATAGCGACTCTAGTCTTGGGTAGTGAAATGTTAAGCTTCCCATTCTGGGTTTTCAGTTATTTATGTTATAAAAGATTTCCGCTCTTATTTAAAGGTCTATTATTGTTATTACTGTTGTGATGTTATCCGAAAAGGTTTTAAATGCTTGGCTTGCCTAGCTCCGACAGTAGGCGCCATCACGACTCCCGACGGTGGAAAATCCGGGTCGTGACAAGTTGGTATCAGAGGTTTAGGTTTCATAGGTCTCATCACTCATGGACAAACTTGGTAGAGTCCGAGGGATCGGTACAGAGACGTCTGTATTTACCCCTTAGAGGCTACACAGTTAGGAAAAATCCACAACCTAGTTACTATTATTTTTTTTTGGATCGATGAATTTTGTAATATTATTATAATCTGACAAATTATAGTAGCTAGTGATTGTGTTATTAGCACTTGATATTAAAATACCAGGGTATGGTTTTAGGATAGTGTATTATGTAATTCATTATAAAAATGATGGTTTTGTGCCAAACTTTATGCTCAGGACTATGGTTTGTGATAATGATAATTAATGTCATTGATAAAGGTTGTGCATATACAAGATTAACAAGTTAGTTGTTTCGTATTATTGGGTATTTTTAATAGTTTATAGAACTTGTGATTATAAGTCACGTTTTATATATATTTTTTTGAAAAAATAAAATATATTTTGAAAAATAATGTCCAAATAAATTTTCATCTTCAAATTAAATTTCACAAAAATCAAATATTTTAAAGCAAATTTGAGAATCTACAGCCAAACACGAGCTAAATTTACTATAAGTGTAAGCTTTTTATTTTAAAAGGTTCACATGTCAAAAAGCCAAAAATATAAAGGGTCAAAGAGCAACAAACACCAAAAGAGCAGCTGCGAGATATTTTTGCATTTGGGGTACACACCAATTCTCCTCATTCTTACACTCCACTCAAGACTGAAGCTGAATCTGGCGATACAAACTTCCGGTATGGAGTCCAACGTCGATGCAGCCGACGGTGAGACTGTAATTCTCAACTGCATCGACCCCAACGCCTCCAGTCTACACGAAGATAACGAAGAGATTGTCATTTCAACAGTTGAAGTCAGTCATTGGGACTTATCATCACTTGCTCATCGCCCAATAATTAAAATTAAAGCTAATCGGCAAAGGTAAATTACCTTTTTTTAAACCTTCAACATTTGTAAAAGTGTTTGCTTTTTGCTTTTCGTTTTACTTGATTTTTGAACTTGCAGGCTCGTTCAGCAGTCGGCATATTTTCACGGACTATTGTGTGGAAGCTTTAGGTATAATTTTTTTTTATTCATCTTTAGTTATTTCTTATTCCTAACATGTTAAATAAATATTCGACTATTAAGTACAAAATCTGATCTTAATGTTCTTTGGAATGTTAAGGGGCATGATAATATGAATATGGTTAATAACTCTGCCCCTCAAGTTGGAGCGTATAGATCATGAGCTCCAAACTTGCTATACATAAATGTGATCCTCGGGGTTCATAATTCATTCGTAAATAGTGGTGATGAGTGAGGGATGTGTTTTGTCGCCTATAAAGTGATAATCAATCTCGATATATTTTGTCCTCTTATAGAATACTGGTTTAGATGCGTTGTTATCACATCGTGATTGTGACAAATTGAAATTCATTTGAATTAACTCAAATATATGGTCTAACCACATTAGCTCGTGTGTTGTTAGGACCATAGCTTTATATGCAACTTCTACACTTGATCTAGTAGCCACATTTTGCTTGTTACTTGTCCAAGAAACCAGGTTTCTACCTCTCAAAACAAAGTATCAAGATGTAGGTCGTTATCTGATGCAGATCCAACCCTATATTCATTTGCAAACCTGAAAATTTTACTAATTCCTCGATCTTGTAGAATATTCCTTGTCCTAGATTACTCTTGAATCATATCAAAGGATGTGTACAACTATATATATATATATATATATATATATTTTGATAAGGTAAAGGTTTCATTAAAGGAGTACCAAGAAGGTACCCAAAAAGTTACAAGTTACAGCATAGCTGCATCAGTTACATTCCCAAAACACCTATAAAATCCAAATCCATAAACTGATCTAAGTTTTCAACCATATTTCCTTTACACCAGAAAGACATTTTTTGAAGGCAACTACTCTTTACAAAAGCTAGGTGATTTCTTTGGTTCTCAAAACATCTCTTCTTCCGTTCAACCAAATGGTCCAAAAGTTGCAGAGAGGTATAGTCTTCTAATTTTTTTTTCAGATCTTTCCTGACTTTCTGGTATTGCCAACATAGGAATAGGTCTTTCACATTCCTTGGCATCACCCAATGAACTCCACTCATGCTCAGAAAAAGATTCCAAATTTGTTGTATTTGGCTACAATGCAAATGAAGATGTTCCAACGATTCTTGGGACCTTTCACAAAAAGAAAACATCTGCTGCACAAAGGTATTCCTCTTCTCTGTAACATCTCCTGAGTTAAACATGTCTGCCTAGCTACAATCCATCCAAAGCAAGCAACTTTAAGAGGTGCTAAAGACTTCCACAACATTCTCCATGGCCAATTTAAATCCCAGTGATCTATTTGCTTCTGCAGTAGTCTATAGCAACTCTTTACTGAAAATTTGCCATCCTTACCATCAATCCAAATTTGGGAATCCATGCTGTTTGCATCGAGGATCACGGGTTCCAAACAATATAAAAGCTGACAAATTTCATCAACCTTCCAATCATTGTCAGGGCTTGGCCTGGTGGTAATTGACTTGAGCCTTGGGGTTTGCTCCCTTTCAAGGTCTCAAGTTCGAAACCCACTGGGTGCAAACAATTTCTGAGGGCCATCGGACTGGGTAAAACCTGAATTAACCGTGGTGCACTTGCGGGAAACTCCTTGCCGAGGGCCTGTGCACCCCCGGGATTAGTCGGGGCTCGAAGAGACTCGGACACCCGGTGCTAAATCAAAAAAAAAAAAGAGTGAGGTTGAGAAAGAATAGGAGAGAATGAACTGAAGTCCTAGCATTTGTATATACTTAAGGATAAAGTCGTAATTTTATTAATTCTTATTGGGTTATCGGTTAACCCATTAACAAAATTGGCAAACTGAGGCCCAAACCGATAACCCAATAGTAAAAAAATTCTAAACCGTTATCGAACCGTTAACCCAATAATCCGATACCGATAACCCAATAAACAATTAACGTTTCGGATTATCGGTTTTACCCGATATATGCCCAGCCCTACTTTAAGTTTAAGGAGTGGATTTTGACAATATCCAACTGAAAAATAGATCCAGCACGTCGAAAAATCAAAGGACCTTTTTTGTTCTTGTACTTGCTGGCATGTCATTGACTGTACTACTGACGTGGGCTAACTGGACTATTGAGTGAACTAACTGAGTAACGATGTGGCGGCTGGCTAGGTTTACCATGGCGTTGGCTGAACCTAATGTGGTGCTAACATGGAACATTACCTGAATAAAAGCTGGTGACTAGATGAATGCCCCGGCAAGTGATAGACTCTGTTGGAGCATGAGGGATCGTATGGTATGGCTTTTGACCAGTATCCTTTTTTGACCATCATGTTCATCACGACGAGATGAATCTCCAGGTGTAGTGGTTGATTGGATGAGACACAGATGACAGATCTTGAAGCGACGGGCGTACACCATACTATTTTTGTCAGAAAACTCTTTTGGTGATTGAAAAAAACTCAAACTTCGATATTCCCTCCCCTTAGTTCTTACACCTTGTGAAGCACAAGAGAATTAAATGAATTTTCCTGTATTAACTATTGAGTGAATAATAATGTACAAGAATAACTTCATATATAGAAGTTTTAGAGTACGTATAATATGTAGACAATTATTTCCTTCTCCTAATGCGATAAGTAAATATTCTCCTATTCCTTATGTTTCATTTTGTATGACAATGTTTGATTGGTGTGGAGTATAACTAATAAAGAGTGACTATTGACACAAGCTAAATATGTATACCATACCAAAATACCTTTATTCTTGTGGTTGTAAGAATGACATATCATGCTTATAAGAGAGTGCTTTAAAGGTAAAATGTGATTGTTAGAATTAAAGAGTTGCCAGATATAGTAAGATGTCAATTTTTTTGGAACGTACTAAAAAGGAAAGACTGTTATATGAAATATAATGGAGGGAGTAATAATTATATAGAATATACGCAGAACATTATATGGAATGTTACAAGAGATAATGCGGATGAAGAACATTATAACGTAGTTAGGGGTGTCAATGGTTCAGTTTAGACGGTTATTTTATAAAATTTATACCATACCATTTTTTCGGTTATTCTATTATGTATAACCAAAATTAGACTTTTCGAAACTGTCCCAATCATGTCGGTTTCTCTTCGGTATCGGTACGGTTCGGTAATTTTCAGTATTTTTTATAATATCATGTAAAATTCACTAGTAGAAGTAGAATGCAATAATATACGTTCTTTTATAGGATTTAGCAAAAAACTCTAGACATTTTTACTGTTTAAAGGGTGATGAATTAAAAAAAAAAAAGATAGCTAGAGTATAGATCCATCAACTATTCTACAACAACAACAACAACAACAACAACAACAACCCAGTATAATCCCACTTAGTGGGGTCTGGGGAGGGTAATGTGTATGTAGACCTTACCCCTACCCTGGGGTAGAGAGGCTGTTTCCAAATAGACCCCCGACATCTTTCCCTCCAAGAACTTCCCACCTTGCTCTTGGGGAGACTCGAACTCACAATCTCTTGGTTGGAAGTGGAGGTTGCTTACCATCCCAGCAACCCCAACATAAAAGAAATCAAATAAAGGCAAAGAAAATATAAATCCTACGAGTTGAAAGATATACCAAGATGGGACTCAAGAATAAAGTCTATAGAAGATAAAATATTCAAAAAGATTAATCCGAATTATATGAAAGGAAACATATTCAATATATTGTAGTTGGCTACTCATAATCGCTAGAATACTTTGTGTCTTGCTAATAAAGGTACTTGAAATAACTTAGTTTAAGTAGAAGTAGCATAATAGGTTTTAGGAATTAGTATTTTGAGTTAATTACTTGCTAGCTTGTAATAGTTTTCATAGTTCCAAGGCCCAAAGAAAATTTAATGTATTATTTTTTTTAAACTTACCAAATAAATATATTTTCACATGTAAAATTTATTCGGTACGGTTCGGTATTTTTTCGGTTTATTTTTATAAAATAAAAAACCTACCCTAATTATCGGTGTTGTTATAGATTTATATAAAAACCTACGGTTTCTTAAAAAGAAACGTAAAAATCGGTTCGGTGCGGTGCGGTACGGCTCGGTCGGTTTAGTCGGTTTTCGAATATCCATTGACACCCCTAAACGTAGTTACTTTTTTTTTATATTTAAAATAAATATTATAACGTAATTGCTTTCTTTTCTGAGATTAACTTACCTCTTAATTGTATGGTTTAACTGTTCCAGTGAATCTTGCTTCGACTCTATATCTATTCATTGGGACATGGAGTCGCTTTTGAGCATGTTGAGGTTTCTTTTTGGATGTTCATTGGACCTTACTTCAGAGAACTTCCTTCCGTTGTATGAGGTAAGAATTCCAGTTGTTCATCACTGAAGGTGTCAACAATTCCTTTTACCTGCTGAAGAGGTTTCACTGAATTTCTGATTTTCTGTTGGTCACCTGGAAATTTGTCAGAGTACTTTACCACTTTTTGTTAGCCTAGTAAGGTCATATTGCCTGCGGAGTAAGTAGTGCTCTTGTAGTGGATAAGAATTCAGCATGCCTCTTTTTTTTTTTGGGGTTGGGAGGGTGGGGTTAAATAACGTAATTTATTCAATCAATCAAAACAACACCTAGGAGGTATTGAGTGTGTATCATTGCAAAAACTCCGTCTTCCATTGTAAATGTAGGGAACCGAGGAAATCTAATTTAGGGTCTAAATCATTCATTCAGCACGGTATACCAAAAGTGTGCTGTGTTTGCATTGAGCTCAATGCAAGAGTATTCCAGGACAAAAGCATGCTCCAACTTTAGTTAGCCTAGTTAGGTCATATTGCCTGGGGAGTAAGTAGTGCTCTTGTAGTGGATAAGAGTTCAGCGTGCCTTTTTTTTTGGGGGTTGGGAGGGTGGGGTTAAATAACGTAATTTATTCAATCAATCAAAATAGCACCTAGGAGGTATTGAGTGTGTATCATTGCAAAAACTCAGTCTTCCATTGCAAATGTAGGGAACTGAGGAAATCTAATTTAGGGTCTAAATCATTCATTCAGCACGGTATACCAAAAGTGTGCTGTGTTTGCATTGAGCTCAATGCAAGAGTATTCCAGGACAAAAGCATGCTCCAACTTTAGCTTGGGAAAGGTTCGTCTTTGCATCACAATGTTGTAACTTAGTAGGATTTTTTCTGGGATAACGTTGACTTCCCTCCAAAGCAGTTACAAACTATGTCTCTCGGACTCTCCGTGCATGTATCCGATATGGGTGCTGATCTACAGGTCAAATTCTTCTGCACATAAATTTTGATTCGGGGGTATGGATCAGAGTGCAGATACGGACAATAAATTTATATATTTAGATTAGTTAAAGTTATTGAACTAAAACTAATTAAAACTTAAATTCTTTATAAACACCTAATATAATATTCATAAGATATCTCGTGTAATAGAAAAACATTCTCATACATTATATATAACAATGTCATATATATATATAAAACATTGTTAGTGTCCCACATCGGTTGGGTGGGAGGCCATTTGTCTCCTTGGGCAATCCTCACCTATTAAACTAGCTTTTGGGGTTGAGTTACGCCCAAGGACCATTTAGCATGGTATAAGAGCGAGGTCCACCAAATAATCGTTTCACTATATGTGGCCCCCATATTATCTTGTCCACGTTGCTAGGTCTGGGTGTGTAGGGGTGTTAGTATCCCACATCGATGGGTGGGAGGCATATTTGTTTCATTACATGGACTTGGACAATTCTCACCTAGCTAGCTTTTCGGGTATAGTTAGGTCCAAGATCCATTTCTTTATCATGGTATCAGAGCCAAGTCCCTGATGTTGGGCCCCCAAGATAGATTGTTCACGCTCCAACTGACAGGTCTGAGCGTCAAGGGGGGAGGGGTGATGGAATCCTACGTCAGAGATGAATGGGTTCCTTGGATTCTTTATATAGCTTGGGCAATCCACATCCTTTGAGCTAGCTTTTGGGGTTGAGTTAGACCCAAAGTCCATTTATCATGGTATCAGATTTAGGCCCATCTCAATTTATTATGATCGATGTTGGACCCCATTTATGTTGTCCACGGTCTAGTTTGCAAGTCTGGGCGTGAGGTGGGGGGCGTGGGGGTGTTGAGTCATCTCCCATATTGATGGGTAACGGGTGTTTTGGTCTTCTTGTATCGTCTTGGGCAATTCTTACCTCATGAGCTAGCTATCAAACCAAATACCCAATCAATCTAGACTTCTAGGTCATAGACTGTAGTTAAAGTACCCAAGGTTACCAAATCCGGTATAGATCCCACACCCACACCCATGTTGTGTTGACACGGATGCGGCAGGAATTTTGAAGAGTCAGCATAAGTTACAAACATGTTTATTTAAAGTTTCATTCTTTTTATATTCAGATTTTGTCAAGTAAGGACATCTTGTCAATATTTCTCATTAACAATTCGAATCTTGATTTTTGTTCCCTTTCTCTTCCTCGGTGAGAGGGTAGAAAGGAGTGATATAAAGTTTAATCTTCTCTATGTCACGTTGGAAAGATGTTCAATTTTCTCTCTCTTGATGTTTTACCACAACTGAAGGTCTTTAGGTCTCTTTTGACTGGATAGTTGTTCTGCAAGTCTCTAACACGTGATTAGATGCAATCTGTTGTTGTTTGTTCAATAATTTCTAAGATCTGAACGTAGGCATTTTTCTTGTTAAATCTCTGATCTTGCACACTTATTGCGTCAGGCTGCATTATTTTTTGGAGTGGAAAAGCTTCTTTTGGTTTGTCGAAGTTGGCTGAACTATGTAATATCAGAAGACAGGATTTGGCCTCCTCAATTGTATTTAGAAGATTTGGTCCATATCTGGGAGTACGGTAGAGAGAATGGTAACAATGTCTTTGATTTTTGGTTACTGGAAAAATGATAATTGCAGCATATTGCTCTTCATATTACATTTTTAATGTGATACCATGGGTTGTCTCCTATAGATTAACATGGGATATCATGCAGCAACTGATTTTATTCCACAGTTGACTGATTGTCTGGCGAGGAACTTTGTAAGTGCTTAAATTGTACTTTGTCCCAGTCCCAAATTGTTCTGCTGTTGAATGTTTTCTTGAATTCATTATTTTGATTCAAATGTATATACACACAGCATGCCTCTATAGGATGGTTGAATGTTGATTAAACCGTACTGCACATCCTTTAATGTTTCTTCGTTCATCCCTTCTCTTCCTTGATTTCACTCCTTCTCCAGCCTCATTTTTCTTCTCCTCCATCCAGTTGCTATCTCTTTTCCATTTCATTCATGCTTCTTTCTTCTCTTTCCCATTGGCAACTTCCATAAAGACAAGTTGCAAAAGATTTTGCAACAATTTTGCTGTTTAGTTGCAGAACACTGTTCTCATTTTTTGACAAGTTATCTGGAAACACTGATATCGCATGTGGTTAGGATTAGATGAAATGTGAATTTTGAGACAGTTGTTACCAAGAAAAGTTTTCAGCATAGTAACTGCAACGGATTTGTCTTTCTGAGGGGTCTTTGATAATGGAAGAGGTTCTATTCATGTTCTTGTTTTGAGACTATTGTAAGCCGGTGAGAGAATGTTGTTTTGTTACTTTTTGTTAAAAATATAACTCTCAAAACGTTTTTAGCAAGAGAACCAGTTTTTAAAAGAAATAGACAAAATGTGCACACTTGCTTTGAAAACCATCCTTTTCTCTACACCCTTACTACTCTACCACCTGCCAATTTATCTACTCACTCTTTGTTAGTCACTTTGCATTTGTTTTAAAGAAATTTTCATGCCATTAGATCTACTTCAGTTTTTCAGTCTTTTTTTATTTTTGGGAAACTTACACAAATGTCCCAAATAAATCTCAACTTACCAACCTCTAGCCATTAATCATAGATTTACCAAAACTAGCCAACAAAAATTGAAAAACCAAATAGTAGGGTTGTTTCTATCAAAGAATCACATGCAAAAATCTCCTTCCATATTTTTAAGCGTGATTAGCAACATTAGATACAAGACGGAAAGGAAATTTCATGGACGGGGTAGCAAATAAGGTTGATGAAATACAAAAATCTATACAATATTCCAAAAATCTAAACAAAATGAAAACTTTTTCAATGGGTATAGTTGAAATTCATTGAAAATATATAGATAAGCCAATATACAAAATTTGAGGAAGATTGGAGGTGATTTGAACTGGTTTTGTATCAAAATTCGTAATTAAATCGAGTTCAAAAAAGTCTTCGGTGACTCATGTATCAAACATGTATCACGCATATATCTCACACACATGTATACATGGATATACATGTGATACACAATTGATACAAATATGATACATATGTGATACACAAATGATACACTCTGTGTGATACACATATCATTTTTTTTCATGTTCAGCTTTTACTTCGAATTTTCAATTCAAACCACCTCAAAACTTCACCAAATCATTCCAAAACTGAGATTCAAGCTCCTTAAGTTATGCCCAATCTATTCTAATAACACCCACTCAAAACAAAGCAAAACTTTGATATTTTTTTGCTAAAAATAGCTAATTGGCTAATTTGGCTAATATTAGTAATATTTTATCAATTGGCCAATTTTTGTAATGAGCTACTTATAAATGGACATAGCTGGTAATTTCTCTTTATTTTTTCATGTCAGTTCTTCCGAAACAACAAAAAATGTATTACTTTGAAATATTAGCAGGAACATTTCTAGCTACCAAACAACCCCAGGAGCAGTTGCAGTGATTTACCAAAATAAGCCAGTGAAAACATGTTGTCCTTCATATTAGTTTTAAGTATTTTGAATTTTAAGTTGCGATGTCACATCACAGGATCTTTTCTAGTCTCCATCAACTGTTTCAGATGTAATTTTCTTTCTTACTGCAGATATGGATGACTTCTTGCGACTCCTTTCACAATGTCCCTTTTGAATTGTTGCTTTCCTGTGTAAAGCATCCTTGTTTGACAGTAGATAGGTCGGTACTCTCTTTATCTATTAAAATAAAGGGTTGCCTGATGCAATGTCTTATTTCAACTGCAATACTGATTCCATAGTGACTTTTCACAGCGAGAAACATCTTTGTGATGCTATTCTACTATGGCTTGCTGCTAACACCATTCCATATGATCTTTTGAACTCCACTGGGGATGCTCGCCTTGAAATTTTCACAGAGGTATAAGATACTGGAGAGATTGAGTTCAATCACATGATATTTTCAATTGAATTTTGTCTGTCTTTGTGTGTATCGAGAGAGGCTTAGGGGAAGGGGGGGCGGGGTTGACATTTCTCAGGGTATTCTTTCAGAATTGAAGAAAACTGGAACTAGTCATGCACGGGTGCATGCTAAAGTGAGACCGCATTAGCAAATCAGGTTTAACCATCTGTGTAAGGAGACATGTAAGAATAATCTAGCTTACTTGGTGAGGTTAGTAATCAATGCTGATTTGGACTTTTGCATTATAAGATTCCGGAAGTGTATATCCTTAATAAAAAAAGGAGGATTGAGGAAGTTATTTTTTTAAAACAGGCAAGAAGATTTGGGAAGTGGATATTCTTTTTCTCTTTTAACAAAATAATATTGTTTTTTCCTCTTTGTTTTTGTTGTTGTATGACGTCTCATATGCGTGACTCTTATCTTAGTTGATGACATGCCTATTTAACCGATTTTGAACCTCACACTCAATCTTCTTGTAGAAAAGAATGTGGAGCAGATGGTGCTCAGTTGTTTGGTTTTCTTTGGATATCTGATTTACGTTATAATATTACAGGTGCATTGATCTCAGTCCTAGTATTCCAGTTGACAAAGTGGTCCAGTTTGATAATTAACGAATATATTATATATGGAGGGTATTAATGTGAAATTAAACTCACAAGCAACTGAATCCCTTTTAAGGTTAAAGGAAATTTTTGCCACTATTGCTTGAAAATTAAACATCTAAAAGCTACAAGCTGAAGGCCTATGATTCTTGCACAGATATCTCTGCTATTTATGCATTTGAATCCTCTCTTGATTACACTGAGTAATTTATGTAACCTTCATTGTCTTTCTGAACAGATCCGCACTAGCCTTTTACCATTGCCATTTGCTGCGGGTATGAGCAGCCCTTTAAGTTATTATTTTCAAAGCACTAATGCTCAAGTGTTATGTATCATCTGATCATTTCCCTTTTATTTTTTTGTGTGTCATTTCAGGGAAACGGAGATGCCCCCTCTTCTCAAAATTCGCAGAAAGAAGTGTGGATGCTATTCTTAGTTTAGCTACCTCCTCTTCCTTTAGCTTAGCAAACATTCTTGGAGGTGGTGACTTTAGTCAGCTCAGAATCCGCTTGACTGAATGTACTAAGGTTTTACATTTAGCAGCATCCTTTCAGTTCTTGTGGATTTTGGCTTTCATTTTCTATTTTAGATGCCAGAACAATATAATCAGTGTAACAACTCATGGTTTTCTTCTTTATCCCTTTAGAATGCTTGAAATCTTGGGACTAAAGTGGCAAGTCTGACCACTTAATTATGAAAGTCATTTCACCAAAAAAATTTAAATACATTTTTTAAGGTGGTGTTATTATCTAGAAGCAAAAGGAAAACAAAAGAAAAAGAAAATCAAGGAGTATTTATAATTTAATCTAAACCTAGACATATTGAGAGGTGGAGTTTCTTCATTATGATAACTTAACATTTTTGCCGTTGTTTCTTCACTCACTCTGATGGTATTATGCTAATAATTGAAATGGGAGATGATTCTGCTTATAGTTTGCACTTCATCATATCTGTTCTTGGAGACTTTCCAAGAATTGAACTTGCTAGAACTTTCGGGATGATGTCTAAATGTAACTTTCTCCCTTTAATCACTTGTTGGAAACTAAAAGATTTAACACATCAAACATCATCAAGAACATGCTTGCTTGCTTGATATACAATATTACTTAACAGTGTCAAAGTGAAGATATATTTTTGAAGTTTTCCTCTTTTACTGGAAATGTAGTTGTGAATTTTCATATAATGTAATTAACACTTACAACCATTTTCACTGCTTAGTTTCTTTTTTTATTCTTTTCTGAATTTACTGTTACCAATCTAAAAAGAAATTCTTTTTTTCCTGAATCTCCTCTGTAGATATTGGACCTTTCCGGCTGCCCACAAATTAGCCTGCCTCTTCTTCTCCTGTCCATGCTTCCTTTTTCCTATAGTGTGGACACCATGCTGACAAAGAAGCTTAATCAGCTTCCCCTCAAACTTGAGCGCTTTAATATGGATGTATCTCGGATTCCCCGGGAAACTTTTCCTGTTTTGACTTTTGAAGCAGTGCAAGTGGTGGACGTTTCAAATTGTCCGATGCTACATCTTGAGGCTGCCATTGAGTGCTTTTCCAAGTCATTTCCATCCCTAACAACATTGAAAGCAGCTTATGCTTCGAACTTCAGAACAATGAAGTTGTACCAATTGTTACAGAGATGCCCACTACTCTCAAACATCGATCTAACAGTGGAAAGTAATCCTGTGATACCAGCAAAGGTGTCAGTTATATCTACATTCCCTGTTGTAAAGCTGCAGATATCAACATCTTCCAATGAAGAGACATGTCCTGCTGTACCAACGTTTCATTTTCCTAGTTGGCTCTCAAATATTACAAATCTCGTATTGGAGGGTCGAACAGATATTTATGGTATGATATTTGTAGTCCAGCAGTCCTAGCTAAACACCTTCCCACTACCAAAGAAAAGGAAAAGTCTCATTCCGAGAAATCGTTTATTAGTTTCTGGCCTTGAAGATGAAACTTTTCAAAGAGACTAGTATTTTTCCTGCTGTACATGATTCTTGGTGAAAGGGTATGAGCCTTAAAGCATTTTTTGGTTAAGAAAAGAATGCTAGGGAGGATGCCCCAAAATAAATACTTGATGTCTTTTTTTCCTTTTTGCTATTTAAAATAGTACTTGATGTCTCAGATAGCTTATATCCCGAAGGGGAAGGGAGGAACACTGATGTTAAAATAATTATCCTCTTACATTGGCAAATCCATCAAAATCATGCAATCTATACCATTGAACAACCAGACTCAAAAGACTAAAAGAAAAGAACAGTATGAAACAGAGCTACTGCTGCTGGTACCCAAAGGATTGATTTATGTTGTGTTGTTCCTTTGCTTTTTCCAAAACTCTAGCTATGTAATGTTGAATACTGTTTTTAGCTTTTATGTTGTGTTTTGTAAGTGAGACCGCTTCCATTTTCTCATGCATATACATAGTTTGGGGATCTCATCTATATGTAGTCTTGGAATCTTGTCTGTACTCTTCTCAAGCTGTTAGAAAATGTTTATTGCAAATTCAGCTTTCATGTGTACTCTTAATAGTATGATGCTCTCTGCATTGACCTGACATTGCTTCTCTTTGATATTCTCCAGATTCGGATCTCCGCAATATTGCAGAGTGCTGCCCTTCCTTGTGTTGTATTAACCTCAATGCATGTACTTCCATAACGGATTCTGGAATATCCGTTATATTGCTGAAATGTGTTGGCCTACATTCAATCTTCGCTTGTGATACTTTGTTTGGGCACAATTCTGTTCTGTCACTTTGTCGTGATATCTCCAGATTTGACGGTGTGGCAATGAAAATGGAAAAGAACACCAATTCATTAGCTTACAAACTTCAAATTCTGCATATAGGAGGCTGCAAAGGTGAGCAATGTTCTGGCTTTTGTTTTCTGCCTTGTATCCTCCATGTTAAAGTTTGTTAACAGAACTAAAGGTTGCATTGTAGAACTTTCGATTTGAAAATATGGTTAGCAGTTACTGCTTTGCATCTTCCAATGTGACTGTTAATAAATTTTAGTTCATTGTGGATACAAGAACTCTTTTTTCCAAAATAAAACTGCGAGCATGAAATGCTAGTCTTTCTGAAATCACAAAAGTAAGGATTTAGTGGAGGATGCTGCATATTTTAGTTTCCACCTGAATCTCAGTCGAAAACAATTTAAAACTCAATTAATGTATCGACAACTGAAAAAGTTTTTCTTTCTGAATGATGAGAGTTGAAACTTACATTTGAATCATTGCACCAATAACAAACAACATTCTTGCTCAAGTGCATTCAAAAGAGCAATTTTTGACTGATGGAATCTCATGTAAGGTGTTAGTTATGTGTAGTCCCACATTGGAATGAGAGTAATATGTACTTTGTAGACTATAGCTAACCTCTTGCAGAATATTAAGTAACTAATATCAATAATAATATTTTCTCCCGTGCTTTCTCACATGGTATCAGAGCAATTGTGAGAGATTTATCGTTGTGCATAAATTCCAGTGACTCCGGGAAGAGAAATCAGTTAACCGGAAGTCTTTTTCCGGCAAACGCAGGTCTGCCACAGTAAAAAAGCCATTTTTTCGTCTGTGTTGTGCAAAAACCAACACCACTACAAAGTAGATCGGCCTCCGGCGACCAACCCATAAAAATATTTTCGCCAGAAGACGTCACGCGCCGGCACGTGGGGCCCTTTTCGATCACTTTTCGTAAAAAAAAATTCTTTGGGACAGATTGTTCGCAAGGGAATTTCGAGATTACCCATCCAGGTTACACCAAATTCCAACCACTTTTATATTTTTCCGGCGTGAACAATGATTTTTCGGCGTGAACAGTGATTTCAGAAGGGTTTCTGATTTTTCCGGCGTGAAAATTATAATGTCATTTGTATCAGAAGCCTTTGACTCACAATCTGTTAGATCCAATCCATTGAATCCAATCCACATGGTTTCTTTATTAGATTATATTGAGTTCCTTTATTACAAAGCATGTAAACATTGTAAACAGACATCTTCAGAGATAGCTTCCGTTGTTCAAACAGGTAGTAGCGTGACTTGTGTCTCCCAATCTTCAACATCCCAGTCTTGGGTCATTGATTCAGGTGCATCAGATCATATTTCTGCTAACAAATCCCTTTTCACTACTATTTGGTATTCTCAATCTCTTCCAAGAGTCACAATGGCCAATGAGTCTCAAACCGTGGCAACTGCGATAGGTCAAGCAAGCCCACTTCCCTCCTTACCTTTAGATTTAGTCCTTTATGTTCCCAATAGTCCTTTTAATCTTATACATGTTAGTCGCTTAGCCAAATCACTTAAATGCACTGTTTTATTTGTTGATGACCATGTTTTTATACATGAACGCAGTACAGGGCGGATCATTGGTACCGGGCGTGAATCAAACAGACTTTATTACCTTATTCTTGCAAAATCACATGGACTCACATCTTGTCTTCCTTCAACAACTTGTCCTGTTACTGATTCACCAAATTTATTACATAAACGGTTGGGACATCCCAGTTTGTCAGAACTTCAGAAAATGGTACTTGGTTTATCTCACTTGTCAGCTCTAGAGTGTGAGTCTTGTCAGCTCGGTAAGGCGTCTTGATAATCGAGCAGAGTCACCTTTTACTTTAGTCCATTCAGATGTTTGAGGTTCTAGTCAGGTCAATTCCACCTTGAGATTCCGCTATTTTGTCAGTTTCATTGATGATTATTCCCGGTGCAGTTGGATATTTTTGATAAAAAATCGATCTGGGCTGGTTTTTATTTTCCAGACCTTCCACGCAGAAATTAAAATCAATTTGGGATTTCTATTCGCACATTTTGTAGTGATAATGCCCGAGAGTATTTGTCTTCCCCATTTCAGCAATTTATGAAATCTCATGGAATTATTCATCAAATATCTTGTCCGTACACATTTCAACAAAATGGAGTAGCTGAAAGAAAGAATAGACATCTTATTGAAACTGCTCGTACCCTACTCATACAATCTCATGCTCCTTGTGTTTTTAGGGGGATGCAGTTCTTACATCTAGCTATCTTATTAATCGTATGCCATCTTTAGCTATCCAGAACCAAGTTCCATTCTATGTCATGTTTCCCCTCTTACCTTTGTTCTCTTCCACCCCGTATCTTTGGAAGCAATTGTTTTGTCCATAACCTTACTCCAGGAACAGATAAGTTAGCTCCTCGTGCTCTTAAGTGCGTATTTCTGGGTTACTCGAGAACACAAAAGAGTATCGATGCTATTCTCCTAACCTCCAGTTGTACCTTATGTCCGCTGATGTTACCTTTCTTTGAAACCCAATCATAGTTCACAGGTCCAGGTAATCACTTAGATATTTCTAAAGTACTACCAGTTTGAGATTCAGTCACTATCTCCCATTCATCTTCCTCTACATCTCCAGCTCCACTACTTACAACTCCAGTTGTAGCTCCACCACTTATAGCTCCAGTTCCACCACCTACAACTCCAGTTGTAGCTCTACCACCTATAGTTCCAATTCCTCCACATAATCCAGCTCAACCTTCTGCAGCTCCACCACTCTTGACTTATCATCATCGTCCACATCCAGCATCAGGCCCAGGTGATTCACGTCCTGCATCAGATTCTGCACCTACTACGGGCTTATCTCCTCTTAGTCAACCAATTGCACTCCCACAAAGTTGTACGATCCACACTTAATCCTAATCCCCACTATGTCGGTTTAAGTTATCATTGTCTGTCGTCACCTTATTATGCTTTTATATCTTCTTTGTCCACTATTTCTATCCCTAAGTCTACAGTTGAGGCATTATCTCATCCAGGATGGCGACAAGATATGATTGACGAGACGTCTGCTTTACATGTGACTGGCACTGTGAGCTTGTTCCTCTTCCTGCAGGTAAGTCTATTGTTGGTTGTCGTTGGGTTTATGTAGTCAAAGTCGGCCCGGATGGCCAGGTTGATCGGCTTAAGACTCGTCTTGTTGGAAAAGGATATACTCAGATTTCTGGGCTTGATTATAGTGATACTTTGTCTCCCGTGGCTAAAGTAGCATTTGCTCGTCGCTTTTTGTCCATGGTTGTTGTACGTCATTGGCCTTTTTATCAATTAGACATTAAGAATGCTTTTCTCCACGGTGATCTTGAGGAGGAAGTTTATATGGAGCAACCACCTCGTTTTGTTACTCAGGGGGAGTTTAGTGGTTGTGTATGCAGATTGCGCAAGTCACTATATGGTTTGAAATAGTCCCCTCGAGCTTGGTTTGGTAAGTTCAGCACAATTATTCGGGAGTTCGGCATGACTTGTAGTGAGGTTGATCACTCTGTGTTTTATCGGCATTCTACTCCTAATCCGTGTATTTATCTAGTGGTTTATGTTGATGATATTGTTATTACTGGCAATGATCAGGATGATATTTACTAATCAGAAGCAGCATCTCTTTCCGTACTTCTAGACTAAGGATCTGGGCAGATTGAATTTCTAGGTATTAAGGTCGCTCAGTCTAGCTCAGGTATTGTTATTCTATAGCGGAAGTATGCCTTAGACATTTTTGAGGAGACTGGAATAATGGGTTGCAGACCTATTGACTCTCCTGTGGATCCGAATGCTAAGCTTCTGCCAAGACAGGGGGAGCCTCTTAGAGACCCCACGCGATATAATAGGTTGGTTGGCAAATTGAATTACCTCACAGTGACTAGACCTGTCATTTCTTTTGTAATTCAGTTTATGGATTCTGCCCTGTAATAGTCACTGGGATGCAGTTGTTCGCATTCTTCGGTATATAAAATCAGCTCTAGGCAAAGGATTTCTATTTGAGGATCGAGGCCATGAGCAGATTGTTGGGTACACGGATGTTGATTGGGCAGGATCACCTTCTGATAGAGATAGATGTTCTACGTCTGGATATTGTGTTCTAGTAAGAGGTAATTTGGTCTCTTGGAAGAGCAAGAAATAAAATGTAGTTGCTCGATTTAGCGCCGAAGCCGAATATCGGGTGATGGCTATGGAAACGTGTGAGTTAGTTTGGGTCAAGCAGTTGTTCAAGGAGTTAAAGTTCGGAGAAATCAGCAAAATGGAACTGGTGTGTGATAACCAAACTGCTCTTCATATTGCGTCAAATCCGGTGTTCCATGAGAGGACTAAACACATTGAATCACTTTGTCAGAGAATATTGTTACAAAGTTTGTAAAGTCGAATGATCAACTAGAAGATATTTTCACTAAGTCTCTGGTTCTTGTATTAGTTACATTGTTATAACTCGGTACATATGATGTGTATGCACCGGCTTGAGGGGAAGTGTTATTTCTGTGTAGTCCCACATTGGAATGAGAGTAATATGTACTTTGTAAACTGTAACTATAAATAGGACATCTTGTATTATATTGAGTAACTAATATTAATAATAATATTTTCTCCCGTGCTTTCTCACTTAAGGCTCTACATTGTAAGTTAAGGAAGCTGGAAATTACATTTGTGGACATGATTATATCCTCTTTTCCAACTTCTATGTGGTTCTGATATCTTTGACTTCAATTTTAAAAAAATCTCATTTGCAGGTACCAGTGAAATTACTCTTTTGGAGCTTCTCTCTCAAACACATAGAGTAAGAAGTCTTTGTTTGAGGGAAACTCAGCTTGAAGACAACTCTCTCTACAAATTTTCAGGATCGTCACTCGAGATGCTTGATGTATCTGATACTAAGGTTTGTGAGTAATTCTGGATGAACTTAAAGTCTTCTTCCTCCAAGTTATTCTGGAAAAGATGTGGATTTTATTGTATCAGTGTGCTCTAGGGAATAAGCTGTTGCAAATCCATGAGAAATACTTGTTGAATTTTGTGCTTGAAGCTTTTAGGGTGATCTGTTGAAAGGGTGGAGGTCTTTGGTTGAATCTCACGACCTACCATAGTGATAATAATATTTCTTTGCATTTGGCCCGTATAAAAGAATCCAACAGGCGACGGTACATGACAGAGCTATCAAAGACATAATCAAATGAAATAAACTTTCCCACTTTTACAGTTTAAGCTCTTAAAAGGCTTGTTCCCACACAAACCTGTACACTTGTATTTCAGGACATTTATATATCTAGCTTACTTTTATACGCCCTAGTGAATCTGTTGACAGATGAAGTAGAAACTGGAGTAGATCAGTGGACTTAATCGAACTTCACCAATCTTTTAAAGGTTTCTGGAAATTCAGATCCATGTGTTTTGAAGAAAATATTTAAAATCAGCAACCATCTAGGTACTTTATGTCACTAAACTCTCCACATCTCCATTTAAACTCCCTCTCCACTACATGGATTACTGCCAAAGACGCCAAGGCCTTTCACTTACTTTTACTGACTTATAATATCCCAGAAGGGAGCAATTTTTGGGAGCTTTGGACTCTATAGGTGGAGCCTTTGAGGTCGAATGATGCTTATAGACAGATGATTTGTGTCTAGCATGAAATCGAAAAGTTCTGCCTTACACCCGGAGTAAGATCAGGACAGTACGGTATGTCTGTATGACCAATATATTGTAAACTTTGGAATTTCAGGTTTCTTGCCATGCAGTGGGTCATGTTGTCCGCAGAAGTCCTCATCTAAAGTGCTTGATTGCCAGAGGCTGCAGGCATCTATTAGAAGAGGAGAATAATGTTCTAGTGAACTCTCCTGCTTTGTCATATAGCTGTCCTGTATTGTATTATGAGCTTGGAAAGTCCTGCAATTTGGAGGAAATCTCACTTGGCTGGGGATTCTCATTCTTTTCATTGGAGGCCCTGCGGCCAGCAATTAAAATGTTGAGGACATTTATTGTTGGTTTAGGTGGATCTTTAGGTGAAGATGGGCTCAAGTTGGTACCCACTTTTTGTCCTTGGCTAGAGACTTTGATTCTTTATTTCCAGGTAAAGTGTTTACGTAAAACTTCTTGGTAGTTTTTTCCCCCTCGTCTCGATCCAGTCAGTTGTGTGCATATTGAACAATGTTCAATGAGCTTATGGGTTGAGGGCCTGAACTGTTGTTCAATCATCTAAATTGTAAGGAAATATGATGACGGAAGTCTCGGAACTGTATTGTCGAAAATGACAAAAGCTGTTGATCCTTGCAACTCATTTCTAAATCTTTTTCGCCTTTTATTATGTTTATTTCAAGGCATGGTTCCTCATGTCCAAATACTTTCACAAACTCTTTTCATTGTCTTGAGTTCTCTTTTTGTAGTGTACCACCTTCAAGTCTCTCTTTTATTTGTTTATAAGGACCACCTTCAAGTCTCTTTACCATAATGACAATGGATGATGTATATTTCATAATCAATGGTTTCTTCAAGTAACATGAAGTGTGATGAAAGTTATCTTTCCCTTGGGTATTTATCCTTGAAAGTTAAGCTGAGGGGCTGCAACCTGTTTCAAGTCTGAAACGTATTTACCTGGGCTTGGAAACTAAAGATTTCTTCTTTGTCTCTAAATCTGTTCATCTTTACTTGAGATTTCAAAAGCTTGGACTAAAGGTTTCTTCTTTCTCACTAAATATGTTCATCTTTACTTGAGATTTCAAAAGCTTGGAGAGACACCTTTTAATATCATTCCATAAAATGAAAGTATGGAATTTGCTAACTTGTCTATATATAGTTTTTTTGTTCTTTGAAAGTTCTATTCTGAATCTTGCAATTTCTTAGATTATTCGAGACTGGAAATCTGGTCCTTAAGTTAGACTTTGATAAAGCCACCACTCTCTCATTTTCTAGATAAATTATTACATTCTTAAAAAATGTTTAATATATAATTTTTCTTGAGCTGAGGGTCTTTTGGAAACAACGTCTCTACCTCCACAAGGTAGGGGCAAGATCTGCATACACTTCACCCTCCCTGGACCCCACAATGTGAGAATACGCTGGGTATATTGTCGTTGTTTAATAATTAATATTTAATTTTAGAACTTGTGGTCAAATGTACTTATCAAAAAACAAAAATTGTGGACAAATTTATAAAGTTTTGGAATCAAAAAGCAAACCAACAAAGAAATCAGGCAGAGGGAGTGTACTTCCGGTAATTTTATAAAGTTAACTTGCAATAATGGGACTTATCAGGATACAATAGCGCTTTGAGATTTTTCTCTCCAAACTTATTACTTACAAAATCTAACATACACATTTATATCTGACTGTACATAGGTTTGTGTGGATTGAGAGTGTCAATTATTCATTTCGTTGAGCATAAAAATAGGGCATCCAGTTGTTAACACAATCTATTATACCTTCTTGTGCCTGGAAATCTAACTTCGGTTGCTAATGTAATTTATCTTGTTCGAGACTTAAATAATGTGTATTTCAGACTAGTGCTTGAAATCAGTGTTGCCTACTCAGTATTACTGATCTTAACAGGTAATATCTGATTCTGTTGTAAGAAATATCTTGGAGACCTTAAAAAACTTGCAAGTGTTAGCTCTTTGCTATTGCTTTGGTGAGATTTCCTCACTAAGCTTCCAGTTCAGTGCACCGTGTTTGAGGAAATTGAAGCTTGAAAGAGTAACAGCACAGATGACCAATGAAGATTTACTTACCCTTTCTCAGAATTGCATGAACATAACTGAGCTTTCTCTGCTGGGATGCAGACGTCTTAATTCAGGTTTGCACTACTCTCAAGAACATCTTGTTTGAATTTTTATGATGTTTGGAAAATTCTCCTCTGTCTGAGGTTCATCCAGTTGTAACAAACAAATCCATTTTTCTGTTCTTCTTCTCCAGATCAATTAGACAATAAGAACATCTATGCCTCAATCCCAAAGCTAGTTAGGGTCGGCTATATGAATCCTCGCTATCCATGTTGCTCCATTTATCTTGTCAATCTTATGTCAAAATGTTTGGGTTCTCTAGCACTAGAAGTTCTCTGCTTTTTTTACAGGCATACGAATCTCTAACAACACTAAAAGACTCCTAACAGACATTGGACCCAAATTAAGTGTACCAACATGATTAAGCCTTACTCCGAACTAGTTGGTATTGCTTACGTGGGTCCCTTTCGTTCATTGTGCCTTTATTTTCACTAAGTCTACCTACGTTCGAAAAGATTGTAGGTCTTTTGAAACAATTTTCTTCCATGTGATTTTAGGTGTACCTCATCCCTTTTAACTGCAATCCTGTCTTGTCTCACCTCAACTTTCTTTTTTTATGTTCGCTAATCATGCGGTGCATATATTCTATCTTCTGCTTATCCTAACTAAATCCTCACTCTCTAGAAACTATCTCCAATTTTCAAGTTTAATGACACCGTCTCTAATTTCGCCAATTAACACAATATTGTTTGCAAATAGCATACATCATAGGGACTGATCTTGTATATTGTTAGTGCATTCATACTTGGGGTAAATAAGTACGGGCTAAATGCAAATAAATGGTGTAAGCCTATGGTTAGGCCGTTAGGGGAAACTCTTGTTTCTCCTATCACTGTTCTTATACTTGGTCTAATGAATGAGAAACTAAGAGATCTTAGGAATTAATTGCTTGACTATTCCCCCAACGACATTGGGGTTTGAGTGTAGTTTACAAGTAATCCAGACAAGAGATGGTAACTCAAGTGGAAAGCATCTCCACCTCCAACCTTAAGGTTGTGGGTTTGTGTTACTATGGGAGCAAATTATCATATAAAAAAAAAAAAGAAGTTTACTAGTAATCCAAAAAAAGAAAGGAAAGTAATTCCTATTCCTAAGTACTCAATTCTAAGGATTCTAAACCTTTCCAAAATTTACAAGGAAAGGGCTCTTGTTATATTAACAATTTCCTAATTTTTGACACTAGTGATTGCTTCTTCGTTCTTATAATGCGTGGAATAAATTTCCATCAATTTTTTTAGCAAGAATATAAACTCTATTATAGATCTACCAAGCATAAAGCAAAACTGGTTCTTAGTCACTCTTCTAGTGTTCGTAAGCTTACACTCTATCCCTCTTTCACAAAGTTTTAAAGTATGGTTAATAAGTTTAATGCCTTGGAGCAACGGTAAAGTTGTCTCCGTTTGACCTATAGGTCACGGATTCGAGCCGTGGAAGCACCACTAATGCTTGCATAGGGTAGGCTGCCTGCATCACACCCCTTGGGGAGCGGCCCTTCCCCGGATCCTAATTCCTATGTGAATGTGGGATGCTTCGTGCACCGGGCTGCCCCTTTTTTTAATGCCATGATAGCTTGCTCAACTTTGAAAATTCCTGTTCTCATATTTTGGAATCTTTGCCAGATCAATTATACGATGAAAATCCTGGTTTTATGACCTTATAATGTTTCTTTGCAGAGTCACAAGATACTATTTCAAATGGTTGGCCAGGGTTGATCTCTCTTCATTTAGAGGTTTGCCATTGCTATTGTCACTCCACTTGTTGTATAGCTGCTTTTCATGTTTCTTTTTGAAATTTCTAATTCAAGCTGAAGAAAGAATAATCTTTTGTTTAAATTTGCCTAGGTATAGGTTAGGTGTATTCTTTTATAAATTGGGAACAGAAAATATACTAGCATGTTAGGTGTATTCTTTTATAAATATTTGTTCACATGCAATTGTTGCAACTTAAGTTTCGCGACCTGTTAACAACATTTCTAACAAAAGAAAAAAGGTTATTTTCAGAAGAGATGCATATACGGTTGGAATCTTAAGATCCCATGGGTGAATAGCAGAGAGAAGCATTAGTCAATGGATTCCTATTAAGCCATGTAACCATTGTCAAGTACAGAATTCGGTATCAGCTGTAGTACTACAAAGAGAATTACCAGAGATCAGAATTTCTATGAAGTTGGATGCTTAACAATGCAAGTGTCTCATACAATCGCTGGTATAAGAATTAAGATGCTCCTAAGTAAAATTGCTGCAAAATCAAGAAAAAAGATAAAATAGAGAGCTCAATCACTTTGATCAATGTGTGCACAGAGGTTTAGCAGGCAGGCAATCCACTGCTTAGAAATAGTATCAAACTGTCAACGAGAAGTGTAATTTACCTGAGATCACTATCTCTCAAATTAGTTGGCACATACAGACCTAAACCATCTTAAAACTACAGCCTGACAATTTTAGATCAACTGTTTCTGGATCTAGGCTTCTAAAGCCGGAACATAATGTCCTATATCGGTTACGGAGGTCTGATGCATAAGAAGCATTTACTTAATGAGTCTGATTTCATTCGTAATTTTGTTTTCTCAGAAGCATTTAGTTAATGAGTTCGATTTCATGTCGCATTTTGTTTTTTCCTGTTAGTTATTTTGAAACTCCATGTGATAGAATATATAGCTAGTTTCATTTTCAGACTTCCTAGATATAGATTAGATTCCCGACCCAAAAAGTTTTCAAACTTCACTCTTTTCAAGCGTTCTTTATGACTTGTTGCATCACTAGTATTTTTAAGCCAAACGGCTTGGTACTCATTTTGTCTATTTCCTCAGGAAATGTAATTTAGTTGCCTCTGTTCTCTCACAATTTCATTTGGTCTAATCTTTGTTTAGGACTGTGGTGAAGTAACTGCCAAGGGTGTCACTTCGCTTATGAACTGTCAAGCACTTGAAGATCTTTTACTACGTCATAATGTAAGTCTTCTACTATTGAATGTCCTGCACTTCTGTAGATCAAATAAAAATCAAATGGGGGAGCATCAATAATACTGGATATAAATTCCAAAGGGCACATTAAATATGATATAAACTTAAATCTGATTCTTTTTCCCTTTTTGTTCTATGCGTGAGGACTTCTAGGAAGTCTGAGCAAATCTAATCCCACTATTTGACAATGTACAAACTTAGGGATGTTTTAGGGTGGCTGAAATGATATGGTCGCCATGATTTTACTATTATGTGAGATACTATATGCTCTCGTTGAAGAGGTTCTTACATAAATGTTGCTACTGAACTGAAGTTCCACTTTTGAATGATAGGGCCTTGGAATAGACAAAAATTTTATTATCCGTGCCGCTTCAAGGGTAAGCACAGATAATGTGTTTTTCTCTTCAAAGACATGAACCTTAAGTTGTCGTAATAATATTTCTTATGCAATTAGATGCCACTGCTTCGGAAGGTAGCACTTGATGTTTGCGATGCAAAGGATGGTGACTTTGATCTTCCAGGTGTAAGCATTCCGACTGTTATGCTCTTATATTGCTCTAATGTACATATTCAGACCCCTTTCTTTCTCAAAATTATTTTTCCAATGTTAATCCTTTTTGCAGCCGCTATAGTTATATTACTCTCAGCTTCTTGCATATTCATGACTAAAGTGGTTCAAATTTTGAATCTTCTTTTCAGTGTCTAGAGTAGTGCTTGGTGTCATTATATTTATTCTATAACCTCATATTCTGGTATAGCTTCACATATATGATTGCAAGAAGTCCTTAGTAATCTAGATAGCCTCTATAATGGTTTCCTGATATTTGTATTTCTGGTTCAGTTTACTGACAGGCGTTTCTTAAGCATTGTGAAAATAGCAAGATGCAATTTAAAAAGGCGCAATTTAGATTCCATGAAATCTGGGCCTTGCACAACTCCAGTGCATGCAGAAACTTTGATATTGACATGGGATAGTGAGAAACTCTCGAGAACTGTTGTCCAGGAAAGATTATAGCAATTATAGTGAGAAATGTTAATGTGGCGACTTGAGCGTATGCACATTTACTTGGAATGAAGCAATGGGGTAGCAAGCAGTCAAATCGTATTGCTGGGCTCGTGGAGACTTCTGCCTGAAAATATTAGGAGTTTGAACTCCTAATACAAAGAGCACTAATGCAACACTTGGTATTCTTGGTATGTTGTAACCTTTTTATTAAATTTTAAAGGTGCCTCAGTTTGGTTTAACACAGAACGCGGAAACACATTAGCACTTGTGAACCCAACATATTAGATTATTCCTGCAAGTCTGCAACCGTTCTCGCCTTAATTTTTTGGGTTCCTTTTTCTTGCGTGGGTGTGGGGGTGATGAGGGTTTAGTTTTACCCGCCATTTACTGTGCATTTGACAATCTATGCTTTGTTTCACGACATTACTTTTTCAGAGGATTGGTCAAGCAGGAAGACCTCTAAGTTTAAGGATATCACTTGCCCAATATTCTTTACTAATTTAACTTATATGAGAAAGTAGATTGACTTGTCTACATTTAACGTTCTTTTATTTATGGAATTTAATGGAAGAAGAAGAATAGGCGGGATGAGTTAGAAAATGATGTTCTCACCATTGGCAAAAAGATATGATCTCTACCTCCCCCGAGTGTGCGCCTTTTCCCTTTACTAGTAGTCGTGCCCGCGCGATGAGCGGTCCATATTAAAAAAATATTAATTAAATTAAATTATGATCGGGCTTGTTTGATCCTATTATATCGTATTGCTTTAATAAAATTTAATTGTCATCTTGTTTGTCAATGCGATACACTCAATAATAAAATTTCTATTAAAGCATGTACTTATATGGCTAGTAAATAACTTGTTTGTTCAATATTTTTCTTTATTATATTAGAAATGTTTAGTATTCGCTTCCTTTTGGTAATATATGAGAAGATATATAATTTATTATTGTTGAAATATTTTTTATTTTAAATTTTATGTTGTTATTCTTAATGATATTCTCTAAATTTTAATGAATAAAATCTCTATTAAACTAAAGGGACTTATACAGGCAGCGATTAACTTTTTGTTATGTATTTTTCTTTATTATATCATCCAGTATTTAGTGTTATTACATTGTAAACAGAAATTTTTATTAGCATATTATTTTATCTAATATTTTTCTCCGCTACTTTATTTTTTGTAATATAATAGAATATATATATTTTATTACTCTTGAAATAATTTTTATTTTAAATTTTATTATATTGTTCTCAATAATATTGTCTG
>MU770616.1:25222-45676 GCA_026770625.1 Nicotiana glauca | reverse complement strand
GAGTAAAGTGAGTACTTCCAACTCAGTGGTAATAAGAGCGAATAATATCTGAGCGATAAGAAAACACGTATAAGCACTCCAAAATTCTATAACAGACAGTACGACCCTTTGAGAAAGATAGTAAAACCATAACATCAAGAAAATTCTTTAGAAAATCTCAAGCTCAGTTAAAAATCTCCTTTGAAAGTATGCCTTTTCAACAGTTGCAAAAATAAATTTCAACAAGTAGGAAATAGTCAGAAATTTGCCTCTCGGGCTCAGTATCAACCTCTCAGCGCAATATTAGCCCCGCGGGCTCACTCCCAACTCACTAAGCACAATAACAGCCTCTCGGTCTCAGCACTCCTTAACACGTAATACCAGAGTATCTGGTCAACAAGGCAAGTAATAACATGTGTGCCAATGATATATGAGTGCTAAATGTCATGCCACGTAGTACAAACAGGAGTGAATGCATGAATGCAAGGCAATGCATATGACCGCTACGGCGCGTAGCCCGATCCATGGGTACCCTACGCTCACTGGGGGTGTGTACAAACTCCGGAGGGGCTCCTACAGCCCAAGCGCAATAATACTGCGGCGTGCAGTCCGATCCACATAACATATCACTGCGGCGTGCAGTCCGATCGATATAATATACTACTGCGGCGTGCAGTCCGATCCATGCAATATACTACTGCGGCGTGCAGTCCGATCCATGCAGTATACTACTGCTGCGTGCAGTCCGATCCATGCAATATACTACTGCGGCGTGCCGTCCGATCCATGCATGTAAATGCATATGCACACATAACACTTGAGGCCTTAAAGCCTCCTTACATCACTCTTCATGCCCTCACATATGGCCCTCGGCCTCAATCAGTCCAAAATAGTCAAAAACCCCTCGGGCATCAGTAAAACAATAATACCCAGCTCAAACAATAATTAAAATATCAGTTAAAACTCCAAGTTTGAGTAAAATATAGGTGAGTTCATGAAACAGTGTAAATTACATGGACTGAGTTCAAATAATATTTCAAATAGTGAGTAAAACAGTGATGATAGTTCATAAAGAGTTCAAATAATCGGCAATAAGCCCCAAGTATGGCAATGGGCCCAATTCATAGTGATAACAACACATCATTTACAATTTTACGGTAAAAACCAACAACCGGGACAGACCAAGTCACAATCCCCAACGGTGCTCTACCCCACACTCAGGTCCAGCGTGCAAGTCACCACAATACAGCACTAAGATGTGCAAATCCGGGGTTTCAAACCCTCAGGATATCATTCCCAAGTATTACTCACCTCGAACCGGCGAAATATCAATCCCGCGACACCTTTGCCCCTCAAATTGGCCTCCACGCTCGTCGAAACTATCCAAAAACAGAGCGAATACATCACAATATGCAAATGGGACAATACCCAATCGAAAACAATCGAATTATAGCAAGAACCTCAAAATTGGCAAAAACCCGAGCCCCGGGCCTGCTTCTCGAAAAATTACAAAACTTACATTTTCGGAATCCTCGTCTCTCCACGAGTCCGTACATATAAAATTTATCAAAATCGGAGTTCAATTGCCCCTTCAAATTCCAATTTTTCAATACCAAAAACCAAGCCTTAATTTCTCCAATTTTCAGAGATTTCAATGATAAATCTTCAATAAAATCACGTAATTAGATCATAAAACTTACCTCCAATCGAATCCTAGTTGAAATCCTATTAATCCCTCGCCAAAAGCTCCCAAATATGCTCAACAATGGTGAAATATGACTTTAGCTCGCGGAGGAAATGTTTATAAACCCTTCTGTCCGCCCAGAAATTCCTTCATCACGTTCGCGACACTAGTCACGCGAACGCGAAGGCCAACAATTTTACAATTTGATAATACACTACGCGAATGCGACATATCCCCACGCGAATGCGATGCCCAACGGCCTGATCCTACGGGAACGCGTCCTCCACTCATGCGAACGCGTATAACAACAACTCCACTGACTCCAAATCCTCATTCGCGAATGCGGAACACCAAATTCGAACGCGAAGCACCAGGTTCCACAACTACGCGTTCATGGCATCTCCTTCGCGAATGCGAAGGCAAAACTTCCAGGCTCCCAAAATTTCCCTACGCATTCGCGTCCCTCACCACGCGAACTTTATGCACTAAAGTCTGCAACACCAATAGCAGAAAATCTGATGTCTTTGCAAGCCAAAAAGTGTCCGTTGAACACCCGAAATCACCCCGAGGCCCTCGGGACCCCAACCAAAAACACCAACCTATTCCAAAACATCATACGAACTTGTTCCAATCATAAAAACACGATCATTAACACAAAATCATCAAATCACGACGGATTCAAGCCTAAGTTCAACTAAAACTTTCGAATCTCACATTTGATCAGAAACCCGACCAAACGACGTCCGAATGACCTGAAAATTTGCATACATATCCAAAATCACCTAACGGAGCTACTCCAACTCTCGGAATTCCATTCCGACCCTCGGATCAAAATCTCACCTATCCACCGGAATTCGCCAAAATTCCAACTTCGCCAATTCAAGCCTAATTCTACACCGGGCCTCCAAAATCAATTCCGATTTCACTCCTAAGTCATAAATCATCCCCCCGAAGCTAACCAAATCATCAGAATTCACATCCGAGCCTCCTAACTAGATAGTCAACTTCCAGTTGACTTTTCCAAAATCAGCTTCCTTCAATGAGACTATGTGCCTCATTTTCAACTAAAACCAATTCAATTATATCCGATCAACTCGAATACTGACATTGAAAGATAGATCAACATAATATGGGGGAAACAGGGTGGTAACTCACGTGACAACGGGCCGGGTCGTCACATGTGGCTTCGACGTTGCATCAGGCCGTGAAATTTGAATGGAATCACCAGGAAGTGATCATTCACGGTGATAACAACAATCCTATATACAGTCGTCAAACCATTCTAGTAATAGGGGGAAGAAGGAAGTTAGGTGGGGAAACCTACCACCACATCGAGCGAGTCAATGCTGTTGACAAAGATAAATGGTGGGACAACAAGATCGAGAGTATATTGAACTGGAGTGGGTACGAACCTGGCTAGGGGCTTGGCAAGAACCTCCAGGGGATTGCTAAACTGTAACGACACAACCGGTCGTTTTTGGAATTTATGCCCCGATCCCCTATTAACTGCTTCCCCTAAGTTCATTTCTGCTATTTTGGTTTGCCGGGACGTTCAATGTTAGGATTCAAAGTGTTTGGGACACTTAGTTCCTAAATGAGAGCTTAAGAGTTGAAAAATGGTTCATGTTCGAAACAGTGTGAAGACAACCTCGGAATGGAAATCTGATGGTTCCGTTAGCTCCGTTAGGTGATTTCGGGGTTTGGAGCATGTTCAAAATGTATTTTGGAGGTTCGTAGATCATCTAGGCTTGAAATGCCGAAGTTCGAACTTTTGAAGTTTCCGGTCCGATAGTGAGTTTTTGATTCGAGGGTCGGATTTGAATTTCGGAAGTTAAAGTAGCTCCGTCATGTCATTTGGGATGTTTCTGTAAAATTTCAGGTCATTCTGGCGAGGTTTGGTTAGGTTTTTGATCGAAAGTGTGTTTTGTTGGAATTTGAAGTTCTTAGGCTTGGATCTTTGATTAATTCATGTTTCCGGCGTTGTTTTAGGTGGTTTAAGGATTGGATCAAGTTTAAATGATGTTACGGGATATGTCTGTAGGTTTGGTTGAGGTCCCGGGGGCCTCGGGTGCGTTTCAGATGCTCAACGGGTCATTTCCTCCTATTTTTGAATTGTTGTTGCTGCTTCTGGTGTGCCTTCATCGCGTTCGCGTTATGTCCTTCACGTTCGCGTTTGCGTTCGCGTTCGCATTTAGAGCCTCGCATTCGCGAAGCTCTGCCTCCCCCTTCACTGCGTTCGCATCCTCCTTATCGTGTCCGCGTAGGTTTAAAAGCTGCTTCATCGCGATCGCGTTGCCTTCCACGCGTTCACGTAGGGAAAATTTCTAGCCCTTTTATTTTTCTTCAATGCGTTCGCATGCACAGGTTCGCGTTTGCGTAGTTCGCTGGGCCAGGCCTTCACGTTCGCATCCCTTCCTTCGTGAACGCGAAGGGCATTTTGGGGACCTTATATTTTCCTTCTTTGCGAACGCGTGAGACCTGCCGCGTTCGCGATGCTTTAATGACCTGAACAATACTTAACATTTCAAAAATGAGGTTTTGCCATTTTTATCAAAACTCAAGGTTTGGAGCTCGGATTTGGGAGCAATTTCAAGGGTTTTTCAAGGGCAATCACTGGGTAACGATTCTCTACTCTCATATGACTAAAACCCATTAATCTAATCGCGAATTCACCCTTTAATTTCGTGTTTTTGAATGGAAAGTAGGTAAACTTCTTAGACCTAACTATGGGATTTTGAGGCGGCATTTGACCTCCGATTTGGGAGATTTTTTTATGGTCAGACTCGTGAGAGTACGAGGGTTCTGAATAATGTGAAAATTATTCGATTCCGAGACGTTGGCTGGAGGGGCATTTTGGTTATTTTACCTATTTTCGCCCCCTAGCTTTAAATTTAATAGTGGAATCAGTTGTTTGCAATATTAATCACGATGTGTAATTGAATTGAATAGATTTGGGCCATTTGGAGTCGGATACTCGTGGCAAAGGCGTGGTTTCTAGTGATATTGAGCCGATTTGAGGTAAGTGGCTTGTCTAACCTTGTGTGGGGGACCGTTCCCCTTAGGATTGTTCTTGATATTTGAGTGCCTTGTACGTGAGGTGACGAGCGCGTACTTGAGCCGATTATTGAAAATCTGTTTTTTTTACTTAAGCTGTTAACATTTAGCTTTCTTTCTTACTTTCCTTATCTTACTTGAAGCTCGTTACCTGTGCTAGGCTAGGAAAGCATGTTTAACTGACTTAACTGCCTAATTTCTAAGTTGTTTAATTGTACTACGTGAAGCATGCTAGGCTAGTTCTAACTGCTGCTCTGTTTCTCATACTTTATTCCTTGGTTGGTTTCTGACTGTGATTGCGCATTTACATTAGGACTACGGATGTGGGATTTCGGTAACTCCCCTTGTTTGTTTACTTTGGGACTACGGGTTCGATTCTCGGGAGACCCCCCTGCACTTTTATTTTAGGACTACGGGACAGTATCCCGGTAGATCCCCTGAACACTGATGATTGGACTACGGGACGGTATCCCGGGAGATCCTTTGGTATTGATACGAGAGTTGGACTACGGGACGGTATCCCGGGAGATCCATTGGACAGTTAAGGAGAGGGCGACAGGACGGTATCCTGGGAGACCCTCGTTGGTATTTTGAAATTTAGTTGTGTTTACCTTGTGTTTCTGCTTTATCCTTGTAGTTATCCTTGCTCGTTGTTTTGCCTTATTACACTGCCACGTTTATTAATTTTTGTCAGACTTCTATCATGTTAATTATTGTTACTGTATTATTTTTGCTTCAGTAGGGCCCTGACCTTTTCTCGTCACTACCCAACCGAGGTTAGGCTTGGCACTTAATCAGTACCGTTGTGGTGTAATCATGCCCTTCCTATCATCCAGGTACCTTTACTCAGGCGTACTATCCTTGAGGCAAGGAGACATACGGAGACTTCGAGGTATATCTGTAGCGTCCGCAGACCGAAGAGTCTTCTTCCTTATTCTAGTTGTAGAGCTGTTATCCTATCATACTTTTGATGTAGTTATTATGGAGATTAGAGTACTTATTGGAATTCTATTAGCCAGTGTTTCCCGTGAGTTTCCGAGTTTTGGGATTTAGTTGTAGAATTCCGCATATCCTTAGAGTTGAACAGGCCGGGAGGCCTTATACTCAGTTGTTATTTTTCATATGTTCAGTTTTAGTTGATTTTTCCGCAAATATTATAAATTTTCTGCAATACTTGTCTTACCTGGTCGTGGGGACTAGGTGCCATCACGACATGTTCACGATCGGTGAACTAGGGTCGTGACATAAACCCATAAAGCTGAAGAAGCACGACACTACTTTTGGTCTGGGATATGAATACACTTGGGAAGAGTTCAACAACTGGTCGCCGTCATGGCATGGTCCTTACTACCCACTGGAGCAACCGATATCGCACTTAGAGCAAACTTTCTAACAGGCTAACATCATCTATGAGACAGACGAAGAAGAGGCGCTCGCAGTAGTGAAAATTTTGTTTTTAGAAGATAATGATATGGATTGTTGTGTTATCCTTGAGGAGGAGGGGGGAACGCCCTTCCATACAGGACGTAAGCAGAGGAGCACGCCTCAATAACTGGTCTATCATAACAACCAGAGCCCGACTAGCCTCGAAGTAGCAAGGCTAAACAAGCATCATGCACGATTTTTTTACTAGACGATTTTCTTTTTGCACTTTTGTTTTCGCAATAAGATCATCAATGTTCAAAACAATTATGAAATTTATCAAAAGATTTTTGACTTTTCTTATGAATCGACACTTAATACTATTTTCCTCTTATTTACTTCATTTATACGACATTACTATTACTTATCTTGATGAACCAATGACTGTGACATGCAATGAGACAACACAACAAACGGACATTGATTCAGAGGAAGATGATATACCAGAAGAAATTGTCAAAGAAGTAGAGAACTTTGAGAATAGACCGAAGTCCAACCTGGATGAGACAAAAATTGTTAACCTGGGAGATACAAAAAATGCCAAGGAAACACGAATCAACGTTCATTTGTCGTCATCAGAAAAGAAGTAATACACAAAAGGACGTCGCTACCAAATGGACCAAATACTGTCAAAAGGCCTTCGACAGAATCAAGGAGTACTTGTCAACACCACCAGTCCTGGTCCCGCTCGAGCAGGGTAGACCCCTACTACTCTACCTTGCGGTGTTGGACGGAGCTTTCGGTTGCATTCTTGGGCAACATGATGAAACAGGAAGGAAGGAATAGGCCATCTATTATCTCAACAAGAAGTTCACTCCATATGAGGCCCGATATTCTCTTTTGGAATGCACTTGTTGTGCTTTGACTTGGGTCGCTCAGAAGCTAAGGCATTATTTCTTTGCCAATACTATGTATCTCATATCAAGGATGGATCCTTTAAAGTACATCTTTCAGAAGCGCATGCCTACCGGCAAGCTAGCCAAGTGGCAAATCCTGTTAAGTGAGTTCGTCATTGTCTACGTAACTCAGAAAGTGGTCAAGGGACAGGCCCTGGCAGATCACCTCGCTGAAAATCCCGTGGATGGAGAATACGAACCCTTGAAAACATATTTTCCCTGAACATAAAGCTCGAATATATCATCGCAATATGAGCATTGGTATGTGGTGCGAGCATTATATATATCATCGTCTTTTGCTCTCCAATAAGTGGTGATGCCCTTGCCAATTGAATAGTGCGTTGATTTATCTGTAGGAAAATCAGATAAAGCCAAACATAACAATTATTCTAAGCTCGAATTCTGAACCCTGAACAAAACGTTCTGGGTTCTTATCCCCAGCAGAGTCGCCAGAGCTGTCACACCTCCTTTTCCCTACACCCGCAAGGGCATAAAGGAGTTTTTCCACTTAAAGGACAATCGAAACGGGATTCGTTATTTATTAAGATTCAGGGTCGCCACTTGGGAGATTTATGGTGTCCCAAGTCACCGGTTGAATCCCGAATCGAGGAAAATATAACTCTGTTTAACAGTCAGCGATCCAGAAATCCGAGTAAGGAATTCTGTTAACCCAGGAGAAGGTGTTAGGCATTCCTGGATTCCGTGGTTCTAGCTCGGTCGTTCAACTATTGTATTTGATTTCAAAACATGTTCTAGCTTATGTGCTTTTTATTTGTAAACCGCTTTTATTATTATTTTAATGAGAATTGCAACGTCGTGAAAATGCATCTCGAATCACGTCGCATCAATGCACCCGTGGTTGTTGACACATTTCGACTCCGTTGAGATTTGGATTTGGGTCACATAAATGTGAACCCGAATGTTAGGAAGGTAATTTTATTAAAGTGTGCACCTAAAGAGACTAACGCATTTTTATCTTTGGGGAAGGCCGTGAAATTCGCTAAACGGCCCATCCCGAAGTCTAAAAATTAATACAACCTTTATTGAGGGCCCCGCAATTTGTAGTTTTATTCGGCGAGGCTCGTCTCATTTACACTTTTTAAAGGACAAGCCTAAAAGTGACTATGATTTTCTATATATATATATTTTTTCCAATAACAAAACAAAGGTCCTAATTAGTGAACCTTATTTAAGACCCAGTGCTTTTGAACTTGTGATTTTCAATTAAACCAAGCCGTTAAAGGTGTTGAGACCTCAATATTTGTCCAGAAATGAGCTGGGCCAAACTGCCTTGACATGTTTGCTACAGGCATGAGGTCTGGGCCATCTATATAAGCCATCGCAGCCCACACGGTCCAACAATGGTCTATTAAACTAATACCAGTTCAATCCTAAGCCCTTTTGACTTTTTCCACTTTTTTGGGGCTACTGAGATGCACACAGAAATCAGATTACATGGAGGCTATCACAAACATAGCTTAATCACGTATTCATTAGATCTAATAACCTCTAATGCTACTACCTGGATATGCTAGTGAATTAATAAGGTTATGACATAATACCTAATCAGATTTGTACTTGATTGATACGTACTTCGAATTTCATACTGGGTTGAGATAACACCAACGAAATAAAACACATTCATACGAATCTAAGATACACTCGACTCAACTCGACAATTTTGTTATACGACTGTCCCATTATTTCAGGTCATGTGTTATAATACTACAGCCTTCTAATTCAAATGATGCAATTATATACGATTACACATCTCAACAACTACTACAAACTGAAAATTCAAAGTAATAGTCCAAGTAATTTTACAGTCCTAATTACAGTCCATATTATACCAATTTAAACAGGTTCTACTTGTTCAATCTAACATGATTTAAACATCCAGAATGAATATAGGGAGGGGAGCCAAAGCAATAGTGAACATTTGCACTTCAAATTCTCCTCAATTAGGCTTCATTCAATTTGAATCTATACATCACTCAAAATGGAGATGAATATCTGGAAGCAGAATAGAAAAGGAAGAGAAGAGATCAGCAACAGGTAATCAAACTGATATTCAGCAGTTCAAACAGCAGTAATAGGCAAGCAGGAATCAACAGCAGCCCAGATATAAGATCAAACGACCCAGAAATGTTCAAACCAAACAGAAAACCCACAGATCAACTCCACATAGCAGCAAACCAACCCAGAAATGAACACCAATGCATAGACTGGGCAAACACCCAAACTAGACTTAGAACACTAATTTCAACTTGAAATGAACCTCTACACTTCAACAAGCAAATATAGAAACTGCAGAATATGAATTAGTAAACAAAAGCTGAAATCAACTTCCAATCTCAATGGAATAGTAGATTTTTTTTTGATTTGTTAGTTTTTTGTTGTTTTTGGTTTTTTGAATATTTGGATTTCAAAAATCAGATCTGGAAATTAGAGGGAAAGCTATGGGGGGAGTTTTGGAGGTTGAAAAAACTTCTTAATGAAGGCAAGGGCATGCCCTTTTATAGGTAAAATGAGGGCAGCCCTCAGATTTTGTGTTTACCCTTTAGTCCCTATTTTATTTACTTATTCAGTCCTTTTTTTGTGACTTGTGACCCAAGTAAACACCCTAAGTTTCCTGAAATGTGCACTAGAGCCCTATTCTAGAATAGTCTAAGATGTTCTAGTGAATTCCCATTCATTCTTAAAGATTCTTTACTTATGAATTGCCCCAACTACTCTTATTACCCCTTGAATGACCTAATCAGACTAAAAACTAAACAACTAAACCCAATTAACTAACTAAAATTTGATATACTTAACTATACTAGAAGCTGACTAATTAAGACAAACAGTGATTACAAAATCTGATTTAACTATTGACTAATTCAATCAACTATCTAAAGCAAACCATTATCAACTATTAAGCTAAAAAAATTAAGAACAGAGGGTAAGCTAAATCAGAAAAAATTACAAGACGACTACTAAATTAAGCTAACCAGATCAACCAACCAACAAGCAATAATTAAACTAAAACAAAAAAACCAATCGAACCTTCAGCCTTAGCTAATCATGCAAAACCAATTACTGTCGAAATTATTCTAACAATCTAATTGAATTCATATGCTAGTAAGAAAAATAGGGACAGAAACTTAACTGTAGGAAACAGAAAAAAAAAGAAGGGAACACACTTACTAAAACAAGATTCGTCCCGTTTAACAAATCTTCAATTTGGCCATTCCCGGTGGGAATTGAGTGTGAATAATGTTGAATTCTTCATCAGGAGGGCCCAAAGATCATCTGGTATCATTTTGGGGTGAGTTGGGGCGACTAGGGTTTTGGCCGGAAAAGTTTTAAATAGATATTCGAATAGCTCCGGCCGGAGTTGAGAGACAGGGTTAGAGGGGTTGGGTAAAGGAGGCTCAAATGACCCTAGGGTGTTAATTTGGAGTCATTTGGAGTAACTTATGTCGTGGCCGAAAAATCTTTAGACGAATATTCGAAGGATTCGGCGTAGATTAGAGGGAAAGCGTCCGGGTGGGTTGCTACAGTAGATTGAGATCCCAGAGTGGAAGTGGGAGCGTATCACCATGGACTTCGTATCTGGACTCCCACAGACCGTGAGGAAGTTTGATTCTATTAGGGTCATTATGGATCGGCTGACCAAGTCCGCTCATTTCATACCTGCACGTGCCACTTAATCATCGGAGCGATTGGCGGAGATTTATATCATGGAGATCGTCCGGTTGCATGGTATTCCAGTTTCTATCATCTCAGACAGAGGCACTCAGTTTATATCGCGGTTCTCGAGAGGCGTGCAGTAGGAGTTAGGCACTCGAGTGGAGTTGAGAACGACATTCCACCCCCAGACGGACGGACAGTCCGAGCGCACTATTCAGATTCTGGAGGATATGCTCCATGCGTGCGTGATTGAGTTTGGAGGGTCATGAGACCATTTCCTGCCACTGGCGGAGTTTGCTTATAACAACAGCTATCAGTCCAACATTCAGATGGCGCCGTATGAGGCCTTATATGGTAGGAGGTGCAGATCTCCGGTGGGTTGGTTCGAGCCGGGTGAGGCCAGGCTATTGGGCACAGAGATGGTTCAGGATGCGATGGAGAAGATTAAAGTGATTCAGGACAGACTCCGTGCGGCCCAGTCCAGACAGAAGAGTTACGTGGACAAGAAGGTTCGTGATGTGGCATATATGGTTGGCGAGCGGGTTCTTCTTCGGATCTCGCCTATGAAGGGCGTCATGAGGTTTGAAAAGAAAGGGAAGCTCAGTCCGAGATTTATTGGGCCTTTTGAGATCTTGAGGCGAGTTGGGGAGGTTTCTTATGAGCTTGCCTTACCTCCCAGCCTAGCCGGAGTTCATCCGGTATTTCATTTTTCGATGCTCCGGAGATATCACGGTGACCCGTCGCACGTGTTGGATTTTAGTTTAGTCCAGCTGGACAAGGATCTATCCTATGTTGAGGAGCCAGTGGCCATTTTGGACAGGTAGATCAGAAAGTTGAGGTCAAAGAACATCGCTTCAGTGAAGGTGTAGTGGCGGGGTCAGCCGGCCGAGGAGGCGACTTGGGAGATCGAGCAGGATATGCACAGCCAGTACCCTCATCTTTTTGCTACTTCAGGTATGTTCTCTATGCTCGTTCGAGGACGAACGAATGTTTAAGTGTAGGAGGATGTAACGACCCGGCTGGTCGTTTTTGGAATTTATGCCCCAATCCCCCATTAACTGCTTTTCCTAAGTTCATTTCTGCTATTTTGGTTTGCCGGGATGTTCGGTATTAGGATTCGGAGTGTTTTGGGACACTTAGTCCCTAAATGAGAGCTTAAGAGTTGAAAAATGGTCCGTAGTTGGAACAGTGTGAAGACGATCTCAGAATGGAAATTCGATGGTTCCGTTAGCTCCGTTAGGTAATTTCAGGGTTGGGAGCGTGTTCAGAATGTAATTTGGAGGTCCGTAACTCATTTAGGCTTGAAATGCCGAAATTTGAATTTTTGTAGTTTCCGGTCCGATAGTGAGTTTTTTATCCGAGGGTCGGATTGGAATTTTGGAAGTTTCTGTAGCTCCGTCATGTCATTTGGGATGTGTGTGCCAAATTTCAGGTCATTCGGACGGGGTTTGGTTAGGTTTTTTATCGAAAGCGTATTTTGATAGAATTTGAAGTTCTTAGGCTTGGATCCTCGATTTAATCGGGTTTCCGGTGTTGTTTGAGGTGTTTTGAGGATTGATACAAGTTCGAATAAGGTATTAGGTGGTATTGGTGCTTTTGGTTGGAATCTCGGGGGTCCCGGGATGATTTCGGATGCTCAACGGGCAAAGTTTGGAGTTAGAAGGAAAAATTTGCAGTAGGGCTTCTAGTATTTTTGCTTCTACGGTTTTGGAGCCGCAGAAGCGGAGCCGCATAAGCGGCTAGTTCACCGCATAAGCGGATTTGGCACCACCTCAGGAGAACCGCAGAAACGGTCTCCTTTCCGTGTAAGCGGAACCACAAATGCGGTTATTGGTCCGCAAAAGCGGACTCTAGCCTCTTTAGTTGAACCGCAAAAGCGGTTATTCCCTGGGCCGCAAAAGCGGAAAACACTGATATGATAAGGGTTCATCCGAGGGTTTATTTCAAAAGTGTAAAAAATCAATTGAGAGCTTGGGAGAAGACGATTTTGAGTGGATTTTGAAGAGAAGATCAATGGGTAACGTTGCTTTGATCCTTTCTAGTTATATTCCATCATTTCCTAGCTAAATCAACCATTAGGATTCAAATTCAAGGTCTAAAATTGGAAAAAATGGGTAAAACTTCTTAGACTTAATTTTGTAATTTTGAGTGGGAATTTGACCTCCGATTTGGGAGATTTTTATGTGGTTGGACTCGTGAGAGTACAAGGGTTCTGAAAATGTAAAAATTATTTGATTCCGAGATGTTGGATGGAGGAGCGTTTTGGTCATTTTAGCTATTTTCGCGCTCTATCTTTAATTTCAATAGTGGAATCAGTTGTTTACAATATTATTTACGATTTGTAATTGAATTGAATAGATTTGGGCCATTTGGAGTCGGATACTCGTGGCAAGGGCATCGTCCCCTAGTTAATTTCACACCGGTTCTAAGACGATGGAGAGCACTTATTAGGTTTTCAAAAGCAATGGGCGCAGAAGCACCCATAATAGGTAACGTGGATACAACAGGTAAGCTAATAAATACGAGTAATGAAATAGCATGTAATGCAAAAATATTAATTTAGAAAGCAAAGAGTCGTGCTTTTAATTCTTCAAATGACCAACAAATGAATTATATATACTTTAATCCCTCTATCAACCAAAATATATTAATTATGATAAAATATATTATCGAAGGGTTTATACAATGATTCTATATGACTTATTACTGTTTTATAAGGGAAAACCTTGTCTAAATTATATTTACTTTGCTTTGTAAATAGTAAATAGTAACAAATCATAGATGTCAGTAAAAATATTATTTTTTCCGTCGAAAATTTTTGTGATACGGGAATAGAATTAAGAAGAAAAGAAAAACATAATAAAAAAAAAATTACGCCATATAAATTGGAACAAAGAAAATAATTTTAAATGCACAAGTATTTATTTTTGAAAAAAATTAGACTATAAATAAAATAGTGTCAACAAAGAAATAAAATAAAATAAAAAGAGAAAAAGTAATCGTCTTTAATAGATTTTGCACCAATATAGCCTAATGTTCTACGTTATCAAGATTTTATTTTTATTTTTAAATGTCTTTGTTTATTTGGCCAAATATACCTCTACTTTTGTATATTGTTGATATTTACTTTCCGTAATACTATCGGGCCACATCTATCCTTCCCGTTAGTTAAACATTTTAAATATATCCTCCACCTTACGGAAAGCCATCGAATTAAAACAATACCTTTTTTTTAAACCCATTAATTAGCCTGTTAAATCTCTTTTATTTACTACATCCTTTGTAGTCATTTGTTGAACTCAAGAAGTAAAAGACATAAAAATACCGACAATCATATATTCATTTATATATTGAGTCACAATTCTTTTAATATCCTTATTGTATGTTTTTTATATTCTAAATTTCTTTTTTTCTTCTAGCTTCTCTTTTTGTTTTTTCCCACCGTGTTGAATTGTGCCGAGTATTTACCATAATTATTTTTCCACCACGACTTGAATGATTATAGCATCTTATTAGGTTGACATTTCTAAAGTCTTAAGGCAGGTACCGAGGTATTTTTTTCTCCAACAATGAGCTTTTGTTGATGAGTATTCACACACCATATTTTCTTATTATGCTTTAAGCATTTGAACAACGATTTTCTTATTATGCTTTAAGCATTTGATCAACGAGTAATTATCGTCAAATCACGCCTTAAGAACCAAAGTTAGATTCTAAGTTATGGGATGGGATACTCATAATTCTTAGTAACAACTGAACTTATAAGGAACAAAAATTAGAAAATAACACATGCGGCTGCAAAGATGATACCTGAGCCTCAGAGGAATTTCTAACATCTGCGGTCCGCACATCAAATTGTGCAGCCGCAAAACCTAGTCGCACTGACAAGTTTTCAAAACCTTAGAGAAGGTGCAAAATAACCAAGTGTGAAGCCTTGCCAAAGTGCAGCCGCAAAACCTAGTCGCACTAACAAGATTTCAAAACCTTAAAGAAGGTGCAAAACAACCAAGTGTGAAGCATTGCCAAAGTGCAGCCGCATATGGAAAAGTGCGGTCGTGGAAGCTGAAGTGCAGCCACAGATGGAATTGTGCGGCTGCAAAATCCTCCAACTGAAGAAGAGAAGAAAAGTGCGTACCACACATGGAATTGTGCAATCGCAGAACCTCCCGAAGGGCATTTTTGTCAGCGAAATTTAGGGCACTATAAATAAATGAAAAATACTTCTTTGTTTTCTTCACTTTCTAGCATGAGTAGCTAGATTTTCTCTAGGGTCGTGACCCAACCCTAGTGTGTAAACCTTATGTGTTAATAATTAAATGCTTGTTTATGATTGGGTACTTATTATTTAGCCTTGTTTATGCATTATATCTAGAATTAATGGTTGCAAATATTAATTTATGTCTATTTGATTTGGTTCTTACTTAAGAAAGATGGACTTAGTCTAGAAAAATCTGGCTAACAAAAAATTGAGCTAGTTAAGGTTTTGACTAGTCTAATTAAAGGGTTAGAACTAGAGATAGGGAAAATCTGACTTGAACTCATATCAATTGTTTGAATTGATGCCCAATTGGACTTCAGAAAGTCAATTTGGGCGTAAACGCTCTATAATCGAGAGGTATTGATTGGGTAATTAAGAATTGAGAGTTATAATACATCCCGGTCAATAAAACAAGAATTAACGTAAATTAGCACCTATTCGAAGGTTACATCCCTAGGCTTTTTTCCATTTGTTTAAAAACATCAACAACAAAAATTTACTCGCTTTCTAGTTCCTTCTAATTAGTTTACATTTGTTAGATTTAATTTAGAGTAATTAGAAGACAAAAACCCTTTGTTGGAAGTGTAATTGAGTTATTTTACGTACTCTTATCAAGTATCTACCCTAACACCCCTGACAAACTCCCTGTGGAATTCGACCCCAACTTGTGCTTGGGTACTATAACATCAGGTACTCCGGTCTTTTTTGTGAAGAAGTATGGATTTATGCGTATGTGTATTGACTACTTACAGTTTAAAAAGTTACTATAAAGAAAATATCATTTTAGTTACCGGGTGCGAAGTTCTTTTCTAAGATTGACTTAAGGTCAGGGAACCATCAATTGAAAAAAGGGAGTCTGGCATTTCAAAGATAACTTTTTGGACTCATTATAGGCAGTACGAGTTTCTTGTCAAGTCATTTGGGTTGACTAATATCCTAGTAACAATTGTGGATTTGATGAATTGTACATTCAAAATATATCTTATTTCCATTTTTATTATATTTATTAATAATATTTGGTGTATTCTCGCAAGTAAGGAGGAGCATAAACAACACTTGAGGGTAGTCGTGCAAACACTTAGAGAACATTGACCTTGTGCCATGTTTATAAAATATGAACTTTGGCATGACACAATTGTATTCTTAGGACATGTGGTATTTAGTGAGGGTATAAAGGTAAAATTTAAGGAAGATTGATGTGATCTAGTTAACCAAGGTCTACTAAATCTACTGAGATATAAATTTTCTTTGGCTTGGCAGCTACTACGGGCACTTTATGGAGGTATTTTTTTCCTATTGCAACCTTATTAGACTGCTTAATACTGAAAAGAGTTTGGTTCGAATGGAAAGACGAGTGCAAGTAAAGCTTTCAGAAAATCAAGACCGGTTTGACCACAACACTAACTTTGACATTTTTTATAGGTTCAGGAGGGTACATGGTATACTTGTATTAGGGAAATATATGTGCATAAATGAATGGTGATAATGTGTGACACATGGAATTATCAAAAGGTTACAATTGATCAAGGAATCAAAGATTAGATGCAGGATAAAAGAGATACGAGATCACAAAGGAGGTACGAGATAAGAGGCTCGGATGCCCCGCCTCTATTTAAATATGAATACGCACGAGATACGGAAAGGATAAAGAACCTGGTCAAATAAGAGGATATAGATACAACTTTTCAAGAGAAATAAATATTGGAGTCGTTAAGGAATATTTGTATTCAATGTAATGATTATGTAACGCAATATTCAATGTCATTAAATATTTATAATAACCTCATTATGGCTTAGATGTAACGTACATTTACAGAGATTCTCCAAGAGACCTATAAAAGGAGAAATATGTAGTCGATGGAAAGGAGAGACATTATTGGAATATATTTTGATTTACAAGTCTTCATATATGAGAACTTATAAATTCTTTTCTTTACTTATTTTTCGATTATCAGTAACCCGATTCTTCTATTTTTCTAGATTTGACTAAAAATTCATTTTTTGGTTAAATAAATTGGTTCCGTTACTGGGAATCTAATAATCAACGTTATTTCTACTTGATTTTCTTGATTCACATCAGTCATGTCAAACAACAACGACAACACCCTAGGACTTCCAGAAATTCAAACAAACCAACAACTTCAAGGAGAGTCTCCTCGAGATTCACCACAAGGTTCTCCACGAGGCTCCCCACGACAATCTCGTGAAGGCACTCCTGATAGGTCTCAGGAAAATGAACAAGATAAACTCAACAATGTCGAAGATATGAATGAGGCATTGCAAAAAATAATTGCTTCTCAAGTTAGCAAAGCTCTTCAAGCCTTTGTTAACCAGTTACCTGTTGCTCCGCCAATACCAACTCCAAACAATAATACTCTAGAGAACCCCCGTTCTAGACTGGTTAATTCAGGCAGTGGAGGAACTCCTAGTGAGATGCAAGAAGGAGACCCAGGTAATCAAGCTAATTCTGATTTATAAAATCTCGTACTAACCTTGCAGAAACAGCTTAAGGAGCAAAATTAATGCATAGAACAAATACCTGGGGTACCGCCCGTGATCAAAGGAGTAGACAGAGACAAATATTCTCAACAGCCATGGAATCCAAGTGCCGCCCCCCTCCCAATTCCGAAGAAATTTAAAATGCCTGATATTCCAAAGTACGATGGAACATCAGACCCACGAGATCACGTCATTAAATTCACCATAGGTGTCAAAGGGAATGACTTGACTAAGAAAGAAATCGAATCAGTCCTGCTCAAAAGATTTGGTGAAACACTCACCAAAGGAGCTTTAACCTGGTATTCTCTTTTACCTGAAAATTCTATAAATTCTTTTGCCAAGCTTGCATATTTGTTTATTAAGGCACATTCGGGAGCTCAAAAAGTTGAAAAGAGGATGGAGGACATCTTCAAAATCAAGCAAGGAAATTTTGAGTTATTGAAGGAATTTGTAGATAGATTTCAATGAGAAAGAATGTTGCTACCACGAGTACCTGACAACTGGGCAACCATAGCTTTTGCTAGTAATCTGAATGAGAAAAGTTCAAAAGCCACGAGGAGACTCAAAGAAAGCCTTCAGGAATTCCCAGCAACAACGTGAAACGATGTCTACAATAGGTATAGCACGAAGATGAGGATCGAGGAAGATATTATCTTGCGATCGAAAATAGATGAGAAAACAAGTTCAAGGCGTGTAGATAATGAAAGGAGATCCGATAAAAATCGGTGCGATTCGTATATGGGACCTGCGGGTAAAGACTCAAGGTCAAAACAAGAAAGGTACGATCATAAGACCAGACATAGAGAATCAGGCTCTTCATCAAGGTTCATCAATAATCAAGGCACACGTGGACAGCGAGATGATGATGGGAGTTTGAAGGCAAGGTTTGGTGGTTATAATTTTAATGTAACTACTTCCGAGCTCGTGGCTGTTTTAAGAGGCATGGGAGATAAGGTACGGTGGCCAAAAGAGATGAGATCAAACCCAAGTAGAAGAAACCCTGATCACTGGTGTGAATTCCATAATGATCACGGGCATAAAACCACAGATTGCAGATTTCTACAAAGTGAGGTGGATCATTTGTTAAAGCAAGGATATCTCACTGAATTATTCAGTAAGAAAGGTAAACAAGCATATATGAAAAATAGACAGGAGCCCCCGAAGCCGCCCTCTCCGAAATGGACAGTCAACGTTATAAGTGGAGGAGAAGATATCAATGGTGTCTCGTATACTGCAACCAATAAAATATCCAAAATGACGATCACTCATGGAAAGTAGTTACGGCATGAGTTGGAGGAGGAGAATATCACGTTCAGTGACGCAGATGCAGAAGGCCTCATGACTCCGTATAATGACGCACTGGTAATATCATTACTCGTACATGATGCTAATGTGAAACGTGTTCTAATTGATCCTGGTAGTTCAGTAAATATTATCTTGATACGAGTGTTACGCGAAATTCAAGTTGAGGACAAGTTGGTTCCAAAGGCACATACTTTGTCAGGGTTTGATAATTCTAATGTCATAACCAAGGGCGAAGCGATCCTTACCACCCTTGTAGAAGGTGTTGTCAAAGATACTAAGTTCCAAGTGGTAGATTTGGAAATGGCTTATAACATAATCCTCGGGAGGCCATGGATCCATGATATGGATGTTGTACCGTCAACGTTGCATCAAGTTATTAAATTTCCCTCACCATGGGGAATTTTCCAGATCAGAGGTGATCAACAAACATCCAGGAGTGTAAACTCTGTTGCATATTCAACTGTTCAAAGCGAAGCCAAATAGCAATTACAGAATTCAGTTAAGGAGGGAGAAACTTCAACCTTAACTGAAGAAGGAAAAATAGACGTGGATTCAAGGCCTGCCACTATTCAAGAACCAGAGGAAAATGAGAACATTAAAATGACGATCGAAGAGTTAGAGGCTACGGTTTTATTTATACACTGGCCCGAGAGGAAAGTGTATATAGGAGCAAATCTCATCCCAGAGGTAAAACGTAAGTTAATTGAATTTTTAAAAACTAACGCAGATTGTTTTGCTTGGACCCATTCTGACATGACAGGGATACCACCGTAGGTCATGACTCATAAATTAAATGAAGACCCATCATATCCCTCAGTCAAGCAAAAGAAATGAAAGCAATGGGTTTTTCAGAATCAAGTGATTCAAGAAGAGGTTCAAAAATTGCTCAAAATAGGGTCAATTTGTGAGGTAAAGTATCCTAACTGGTTGGCTAACACTGTTGTGGTTCCTAAGAAGAATGGTAAGTGGCACATATGTGTGGATTAAACTGATCTTAATAAAGCATGTCCGAAGGACTCTTTTCCTTTACCACATATAGATCAGTTAATTGATGTTACTGCAGGACATGAACTATTAAGTTTTTAGATGCATACTCAGGTTATAACCAAATCAAAATGGATCCAGAAGACGAGGAAAAAACATCTTTTATAACGGACAGGGGGACTTATTGTTATAAAGTAATGCCCTTTGGTCTTAAAAATGCTGGTGCAACGTATCAGAGGTTAGTTACTCAAATGTTTCAAGAACATTTAGGTAAGACCATGGAAGTTTATATAGATGACATGTTAGTTATGACTCAACATTCAGAAGATCATCTATCACATTTATCTGAAGCATTTAGAATCTTACGAAAATATAATATGAAATTGAACCCAGAAAAATGTTCATTTGGTGTGACATCAGGAATTTTTTGGGTTTTCTTGTTTCTAACCATGGTATTTAAGTGAACCCAACTCAGATTAAAGCTATTGAAGAAATTCCTGATGTACTTTCAAACAAAAAAGAAGTTCAAAGACTCACAGGAAGGATCGCAGCCTTGGGAAGATTCATCTCAAAGTAATCACAAAAATGTTTCAAGTTTTTCTCAGCCCTTAAAAAACAAGATCACTTTGAGTGGAATGAAGAATGTCAACAAGCACTTAGGAACTTGAAGACATATTTGGCAAACCCACCACTGTTAG
>MU770616.1:2418-24792 GCA_026770625.1 Nicotiana glauca | reverse complement strand
TCCGTAACTAATAATGAAGCAGAGTATGAAGCTGTGATTGCAGGTCTGGAATTGGCACGAGAACTTGGGATAAGCCAGGTGGTGATCAAAAGTGATTCTCAACTCGTGTTTAATAAAATACTGGGGACTTACACAGCTAGGGAAGCAAGGATGCAGCAATATTTGGAAAAGGTAAGGGAACTGATAAAACAGTTCCAGTCTTAGAAAGTTATCCAAATACCAAGGGATGATAATGTCGAAGCAGATGCCTTAGCAAACCTTGCATCCGCAGCTGATATAACAAAGGATGTCAATGCCTCAATCATACATTTATTTCATTCGGTTCTCGAACTTGATAAGAACGAGGTAAATTTTAATAATCTATCTTGGGATTGGAGAAATGAAATTGTAGCTTTTCTACAGTATGGTACCGTACCTGATGACAAGGTAAAAGCACATGCACTTCATAAAAAGGCAGCTCGTTACTGTTTAAAACAAGGTAACCTTTATCGAAAGATGTTTGGTGGTCCCTTAGCAAGATGCCTTGGATCGTCTCAAACGGAATATATAATGAGGGAAATACATAAAGGACATTGTGAAAACCATGCAGGAGGAAGGGCATTGGTAAAAACTTTGATCAGGGCAGGGTATTTGTTACAACCCATATCCAAAGAACTTGTCGAAATGAGCTTTATATGAGAAACTGGAGATACCTCATTCAGGTGTATGGGACTGGAGGGGGAGATTTGATGGGTCCATCCTATGTGAAAGGAAGACATCTTCCTTTGGCTTTGAAATTTCAAGCCAACTAAAGGAATAGTAAGGAAGCTTTTATGGCAAATATTTCCTTAGTTTCACAATAAATATTTGACTTTTACCATTAATATGACATCATTGATGACATCAATGAAGTAATCCTAAGCACTATAAATAGATGTCTTGTTCTCAATTGTTAAACACACCAAGCAAAGAGAAAGAGGATGATTTACAGAGTAAGAAGCAAAATACTATGTGAGGAAAAATATAGAGAGTTTGAGTGGTATTGTAGTGAGGTAGAAAAATCAAAAGAGGGTTATTTCTTTTGAATGTTTAGTGATCTTGGAGTATTTTACTCGGTACCACAAATTGTAAAATCCTTACTATAGTGAAATCAATTGCTCCTCTCGAGCAGTGTTTTTTCCTTTATTCATAAGGGCTTTCCATATAAAATCAGGTGTGTTTCGCTGATTTGAAGGTTTTTGTTTATTGATTAAAGGTCTACTATATAGAGGATTTGGGGTTTTGACAATATTTTCGAAATTAAGAAAGAGAGAAAAATGGATGAGGAGTCGCAATGGATTTTTCTACCACTTTTCTTGGTCGTTCTTGTCTATGGTTTTTTTTTCTTTTTCTTTTTTGGGGTTAAGATCTGAAGGTATCATGCAGAGAATTTATGCAGATTGCATTGGATACTTTTATTATTTTTTATTTTAGTGGAAATGAACAACATGTTATGTTTACTGAATTTCTATGGAAAACCGGCTGATTTGGTTTTCCAAACATTCAGAAAGACAAATGATGAATTTTCGTTTAGAATTGAAAGCGAATATGAGAATGAATTTTGGTTCTCAAATGGCAGAGGGCTGATTTTCAGACAGAGGAAGGCATGAAGGTGCTTGAAGAGAAAACTTTAGGAATCAACTTTTCTTTAACAATAGTTTTGTGAATAAAAATGATGACGTGAAATATTTTTATCTGGCGTGGATAATGCAATAAGATGATTGAGGAACACACATAGTCATAAGGATTTAGAAAATTACGTTTGAACAAGTAGAGCTGTCTAGATGAAACCATTTGACCAAAAAAGTATGGGACCTTTTGTCAAACAAATTAAATAAGAAGATAGAGGGTAAATCCTAGTTAAGGATAATTAATTCTAGATCTGAGATGAACAACATGAATAGAAAAATATAATTGGTAGTAGTATGAAAAAAGGCACATTAAGTAACATTAAATGGCGATAAAATGTAAATAAAGAAAAAGATTCACCCAATCTTGAATAAGGCGGATCCTCTTTCATTTGATAGAGAAGAATGATAAATAGACACAAGAACCTTAAGACCCTTTTTGGATCCACAGTAGTCGACCTCCCCATCTTAATTTCTCGAACTTCAGGTCAAAGTGAGTAGTATGGATCCACAGTAGTCGACCTCCTCACTTGTCGATCTTCAGGTCAAAGTGGCATCTTTTCGGGTTGAATTTGAGTAGAGTTTGATCAGGGCCAATGACTCGAGTGATGAGTTAATCGAGAAGAAGATAGAGTTTGAGCCGGCCGACTAGGCTAGGATGTTGGCATCGGAGGAGGTCATAGTGTCCTCTGGTCTGGACAGGCGATTCGGCCCTTGTAAGATGCCTTTTCTGGTACTTCTTTTGATTTTGAATGCTACTTTTGCTGCTTATTCCTGATTTTATTTTTCTTTTCTCGAACATTATCCTCGATTGATGGTTTCAAAGGAATCGTTGGTAACTGTTATTTCGAACGTGATCGAGTGTCTTCGATTAGTCCGAGCGAAGTAAAATGTTTCCATATTTAACTCGAATGAGGTCTAGGTGTGAATCAAGTTCGAGATAGGTTGAATGCGAGTTGAATTGAGCGAGATCAAATGTTAATTCGGGCGAAGAGGTGGCCGAATGTTAATGCGAGTGAGGAGGCCTAATGTTGATTCAGGTGTGGAGACCGAATGTTGAGTCAGGCGAGGAGGCCGAATGTTTATTCTAGTGTGGAGACCGAATGTAAATTCGGGAAAATGTTGATTCGGGCGTAGAGACCGAATGTTGATTTGGGCGAGGAGGCCGGATGTTGATTCGGGCAAGGAGGTCGAATATAACTTGTGTAATTGATGCAGCGTTGCTCTGGAAAAAATACGGGTGAGCTTCATGCACTTATGCTTTTCTTACGCATATCGGATGGATTTACATATTTTCCGGGCTAGCAATCCAGTTCTAGTCTATATGGTCTCTTGGCGTCTTCGGATTTTTTTTATATAATGGTTATTGTCCTGTTCGCGCATCTGGGAGAATTCTAATGCTTCTCTCCCACTAAGAATAATAGTTATTTAAACCAAATTAAATCATTCATTACCTCAATTTTATTTGTCAGCGTGTGGGGAGGAATGTAGAATCTTTCCTTAAAGAAAAGAATAGAGCGTGAGGAGTGGCGTGGTATTTCTGGCATGTTGATTTTCGGAAGTTCGAGAATGAGCATTGCACCAGGAAGAACACCAAGCGCAGGAAGGAAGAGTCCACCAATAAGACCTGGCCCTAAAATAGCGAGCAACAGTTCACTACGTGAGGACAAATAAGTAGCAGCCAGAAACATAAGGTAACCATACACAACGATAAGGAAGACATTTCCTAGAGCAGTTTTAGTGCAAGGCAGAAAACCATAGCTCTATTCGCATGCCTCCTCTATTTTAGCAAAAGCGAGATAATTCCATGTTTAAAACTACTATTGTTGTCGTGAACTCCATCGGAGACCAGATCCGATGACGGATGGTCGCTGATAACGCGGTCGTACATGGCGGTACAGAAGATGAAGAGGATTACGACAGGAAGATAAGCTCTAGGTCACATTTTTGCAAACTTATAAATATCTACACAACATTTGGATTTATATATAGAGAGATCTGTTTAGTCTATGAGTGGGAGAGATTACTGTAATTACGATAAATTTGTACATAGTTAAATAAGAATGGGATCACTGTAATCGCCAAAAAAATTACCTTTTCGGCCAGATCTGGATTTGGATAGATTTTGATCCTATTTGCAGCAATCCCGAACAGCGACGCTACTCTACAAACTTCCTAAAATTGAATTTTAATCTAGATGAAAGTAAAATTTTAACTAGAAAATCCCCACAGACGGCGCCAAATTGTTTGACCAAAAAAGTATAGGACCTTTTGTCAAACTAATAAAATAAGAAGGTAAAGGGTAAATCATAGTTAAGGATAATTAATTTTGGATCTGAGATGAACAACATGAATAGAAAAATATAATTGAGAAATATTATGAAAAAACGCATTAAGTAACATTAAATGGAGATAAAATGTAAATAAAGAAAAAGATTCACACAATCCAGAGTGAGGCGAATCCTCTTTCCTTTGATAAAGAAGAATGATAAACAGATACAAGAATCTTAAGACCCTTTTTGGGTGAGGTGGAGGGTATGGGATCACAAATCCTCTAATCTCTTTAGAGAGGTATGTTTATATATTTTCCAGAGAGAGGGAGAGACAGAGAGAGCCCCTCTTTTCAGTAGTCCTCATTTCCTATTTATAAAGGATATCCTTAGAAAATTCTAAAAAGTACAATTAGAGGGAATATCCAATAGAATATTCCCTTTGAGGTTTCAAAAGTAAACGAGCAGTTACATCTATCTACATTGTTCGACCTCGACCTTATAGATCACTGCTCGACCTCGGCATTATAAGAAGCGCCAAATTGTTTGACCAAAAAAGTATGGGACCTTTTTTCAAACTAATTAAATAAGAAGATAGAGGGTAAATCCTAATTAAGGATAATTAATTCTAGATCTAAGATGAACAACATGAATAGAAAAATATTATTGAGTAATAGTATGAAATAAGACGCATTAAGTAACATTAAATGGCGATAAATTGTAAATAAAGGAAAAGATTAACCCAATCTAGAGTGAGGTGGATCCTCTTTAATTTGATAAAGAAGAATGATAAACAGATACAAGAATCTTAAGAACCTTTTTGGGTCCGGTGGAGGGTATAGGATCACAGATCCTCTAATATCTTTAGAGAGGTATGTTTATGTATTTTCTAAAGAGAGGGAAAGGGAGAGAGGGACAGACAGAGAGACATCCCTTCTTTTCGGTAGTCTTCCTTTCCTATTTATAAGGAATATCCTTAGAAAACACTAAAAAAGTACAATTAGAGGGAATATCCAATAGAATATTCCCTTTAAGGATTCCAAAGCAAACTAGGGGTTACATCTATCTGCATTGTTCGACCTCGGCCTTATAGATAACTGCTCGACCTCGGCATTATAGGCGGCGCTGAATTGCTTGACCAAAAAAGTATGGGAGCTTTTGTCAAACTAATTAAATAGGAAGATAGAGGGTAAATCCTAATTAAGGATAATTAATTCTAGATCTAAGATGAACAACATGAATACAAAAATGTAATTGAGTAATAGTATGAAAAAAGACACATTAGGTAACATTAAATGGTGATAAAATGTAAATAAAGGAAAAGATTCATCCAATCTTGAGTGAGGCAGATCCTCTTTCATTTGATAAAGAAGAATGATAAACAAATACAAGAATCTTACGACCCTTTTTGGGTGAGGTGGAGGGTATGGGATGACAGATCCTCTAATCTCTTTAGAGAGGTATGTTTATATATTTTCTAGAGAGTGGGATAGACAAAGAGAGAGAGCCCATCTTTTCAGTAGTCCTCATTTCCTATTTATAAGGGATATCCTTAGAAAACTCTTAAAATGTACAATTAGAGAGAATATCTAGTAGAATATTTCCTTTGATGATTCCAAAGCAAACTAGCGGTTACATCTATCTGCATTGTTCGGCCTCGGCCTTATAGATCACCGCTCGACCTCGGCATTATAGGCGACGCCAAATTGCTTGACCAAAAAACTATGGGACCTTTTGTCAAACTAATTAAATAAAAAGATAGAGGGTAAATCCTAATGAAGGATGATTAATTCTAGATTTGAGATGAACAACATGAATAGAAAAATATAATTGAGTAATAGTATGAAAAAAGACACTTTAAGTAACATTAAATGGCAATAAAATACAAATAAAGGAAAAGATTCACCCAATCTTGAGTGAGGCGGATCCTCTTTCATTAGATAAAGAAGAATGATAAACATATAGAAAAATCTTAAGACCCTTTTTGGGTCTGGTGGAGGGTATGGGATCACAGATCCTCTAATCTCTTTAGAGAGGTATGTTTATATATTTTCTAAAGAGAAGGGGAGAAAGAGAGAGAGAGAGAGACCCTCTTTTTGGTAGTCCTCCTTTCTTATTTATAAGGGATATCCTTAGAAAACCCTTAAAAAGTACAATTAGAGGGAATATCCAGTAGAATATTTTCTTTGAGGATTCCAAAGAAAACTAGCGGTTACATCTATCTGCACTGCTCGACCTCGGCCTTATAGATCAATGCTCGGCCTTGGCTTTATAGATCACTACTCGACCTTGGCCAATTATCTCTGCATGTCGAATTTCTCTGATCTAATTTTGTCCCATACAGTTATTCCCTCAGCTTATCGTGGTCGTCTTTTGGTCAAGCTCGGTGAGCGGACTTCATTAATCGTAGTTTGAGAATTTCGGATGGGGAGGTCGATTAGTGCGGATCGCGGCTAAGGGTGTTGATCTTTGTCACACCTCCTTTTTCCTACCCCGGAAAGGGTATAAGGGAGTTTTTCCAATTTAATTGACAATCAAAATGTGATTATTATTTAAGATAAGAGTCTCCACTTGGGATAGTTTATGGTGTCCCAAGTCACCGGTTTAAAATTCTGAATCGAGGAAGTTTGACTCTATTCACGGTCTGTGAACACAGAAATGGGTATGAAATTCTGTTAACCCGGGAGAAGGTATTAGGCATTCCCGGGTTCCGTGGTACTAGCACGGTCGCTTTGATCATACTTGGCTTAATCAAATTATCTAATTACTCATTTTAGAGTGTGCATTTGCCTCTTTTAATTAAGAAATTATCTTGAAATAGGTCACGCGTACGTGTCCACAATTAATGACGCTTTATTATTATTAAGAAAGTCTGGTCGAAGTTGCGCGAACGCACACCCCGGTTTTGTTTTTAGAAATTGTAATCATGTCACGAACATGTACACAATCACAATTGTATTTTAAACATGCGCCTAAAGGCTTTTCTACGAGTGCTCATTTTTCATGTCTAATTATAACATTTGTGAGGGCCATAGGCGATTTAAGTAAATGGCACACCTCAAACTATTAGAGCTAAATTCAAATTAACAGCTTATTAAAACAATTTTGTTATTAAGAAAATTTGATCAAAGTTGCGCGAACGCATGCTCCGAATTGGTTTTTAGAGTCGTAATTATGTTACGCGAACGTATACACAATAACGATTGTATTTTAAAAGCGGTAAATATTTACATCGACACAAGTATTTAAAATGAATTTAGAATAGAGAAGAGTGTTGTCACGACCCCAACCCCGGTCGTGATGGTGCCCAACACATTGCTAGGCAAGCCTGACCAACTATCAACCTCAACCCATTCCTTATAAAATTCATTACCATCTAACGCAGTTTAAATACCAATTTAGCATTTTTAAAAGTCTGAAATAGTAAGTTAAATATGCGGAAATCAAGACAATACCAATACATAGTCCACTGATCCGATGTCACAAGTCAAGAGCCTCTATCACAAGTCTGAACAACCTAATATAGAAAATGTCTAGAAATGCGGAAAATAATAAGATAGAAGGAGGAATCGGGTCTGCGGACGCCATGCAGCTACCTCAATATCTCCGGCAAAATCTGATCAACGAGGAAACTCACCTTCAGCCTCTGGAACACCTGGATCTGCACACAAGGTGCAGGGAGTAATGTGAGTACACCGACCCACTGAGTAATAAATATAAATAATGACTGAAGACATGAAAACACGTAAAGGCACAAAGCAATTCTATATCAAAGCAGTGAAATCACTTAAGCAGTAAACCGATGAAGAAGTCTAATGAAATCTCTCCAAATCAAGTAAAACACGTAGTTTAACAGGTGATAACAAGTAGAAATCTGCCCCTTGGGCTCACTCTCATCACTTAGAACTTAATCTCAGCACTCGGCTCATATACTATCATAGTAACAGAAATCAGAATAACCGATGCAGCATGCAGCCCGATCCATATAGATAGTCGACTGCGCTCACTGGGGATGTGCAGACTCCGAAGGGGCTCCTACAGCCCAAGCGCTATATTGATGCGGCACGCAGTCCGATCCACATAAACATTTGATGCGGCGTGCAACCCGATCCCTAATATATATAACATCCTCACTGTTGGGGTTCTCAACCCCTCTTAGTCATTTTTACTCACAGCCTCCCGGGCACAATAATATAAGGTAGGGATCTCAGCCCTCATATTCCTCTCATTTAGAATTAGCATTGATAACACCGGTTCACATCTTTTAAACAAATAGAACCATGACTGAGGATATGATTTTTAACGAGTAAAGTGAGTAAAATCAATCAAAATTCCCCTAAGGGTTCTACAGGTCGACACAAGGCCCAAAACATGGCAACTAGACCAAATCATAATTATAACAAATAAGTCTCAGTCAAATAAATAGTAAATTCATCAATCGGGAACCAAGTCACAATCCCCAATGGTGCTCTACCCCACCCTCTCTATCTGGCATGCAAGTCACCTCAATATAGCACTACGATGACCAATCCGGGGTTTCAGACACCCAGGACATCAATTAACATCATTACTAACCTCGAACCGGCTAAAGCTCTAGCTCGCTATGCCCTTGCCTCCCAAATCGGCCTCCTCGCGCATTGAATCTGACCAAAACCAGAACAAATACATCACAATAAGCTAAGGGAACAAAACCCAATCGAAAACAAACAAAAAATATCAAAAATCCCGAAATTAGCAAAACCCGAGCCCCGGACCCACTTCTCGAAACTCAAAATTTTTTACATCAACAGGTTCCTTATCTCGCCACGAGTCTATGCATATAAAGGACACCAAAATCGGAGTCCAATTGACCCCTCAAATTCCAATTTAAAATCTCAAAATCCCAAGCCCTAGTTCTTCCATTTTTGGCTAAATTTCCATGAATTTCTAGGTTGATTCCACAATATAATCACGTTTTTGGTTCATAAAACTTAACTCCAATTAATCCTCTTCGAATCCCTCTTCAATTTCTCCGAAAGAGCTCTCAAAATGTTCAACAATGGTGGAAAAATGACTTAGGCTCGCGGATAAAATGTTTAAAAACCTACTGCCCAGTTCCTGACATTCCTTCATCTCGTTCGCGACCTCAGTCTCGCGAACGCGAAGCACAATTTTAGTTTTTCCAAAAATAACCTTACGCGAACATGACTCACTACCCGCGAACGCGGTGCTTCAGATTTCTAAACCACACGTGAACGCGTCCCCCACACGCGAACGCGAAGGACAACTTTCCACTGGACCTCAATCCTTATACGCGAACGCGGGACTCCTACGTGAACGCGAAGCATGAATTCCTAACCTTCCGCGAATGTGAGACCTCAAACATGAATGCGAAGGTCTAAATCCTGGCCTTCAAATTTCTTCCTACGCGTTCGCGACTCACCCTATGCGAACGCGAAGGGTTAATTTCTGTAACACTGAACTCCCAAAATCTGAAACTTTTAAACTTAAAAAATGGCCCGATTGACCATCTGAAATTTACCCAAGGCCCCCGGGACCTCAACCAAAAGTACCAACATATCCTAAAACCTCATTCAAACTTGTTCCAATCATCAAAACACCTCAAACAACACCAAATCCATCAATTCACATCAAATTCAAGCCTAAGTTTTCTAAAAACTTCCGAAACACGCTTTTGATCAAAAACCCAACCAAACCACCTCCGAATGACCTGAAATTTTACACACACATCCCAAATCCTATAACGAAGCTACAAAAACTCTCAGAATTCCATTCCGACCCTCGGATCAAAATATCACCTATCAACCGAAATTTACCAAAATACTAACTTCGCCAATTCAAGCCTAATTCTACACCGTGCCTCCAAAACCACTTCCGATCACACTCCTAAGTCACAAATAACCTTCCAAAGCTAACCGAACCATCAGAACTCACATCCGAGCCCTCTAACATATAAGTCAACATTTGGTTGACTTTTCCAACTTAAGCCTTCTTAAAAGAGACTAAGTGTCTCATTTCTTACCAAATTCACTCTGAACTCAACCCAATAAACTCAACCACATAAAACACGGATAACGAAGCATAAAGAAGAAGAAATGGGGGAAACAGAGCGGTAACTCATGAGATGGCTGGCCGGGTCGTCACATCCTCCCCAACTTAAACAAACATTCGTCCTCGAACGGGTCAAGAAACATACCTGAAGCCTCAAATAGGTGAGGATATCTGCTCCGCATCTCCCGCTCGGTCTCCTAAGTAGCCTCCTCCACGGGCTGACCTCTCCACTGCATCTTCACTGAAGCTATATCCTTTGATCTCAACTTTCGAACCTGTCGCTCCAAAATAGTTGCTAGCTCTACGTCATAGGTCAAATTACCCTCCAACTGTACCGTACTGAAATCCAGAACATGGGATGGGTCCCCGATATACTTCCGGAGCATAGAAACATGGAAAATTGGATGCACACTCGACAAGCTGGGTGCCAAGGCAAGCTCATAAGCCACCTCCCCAATACTCCTAAGTACCTCAAAAGGCCCAATGAATCGCGGACTCAACTTTCCTTTCTTTTCGAATCTCATAACACCCTTCGTGGGCGAAACCTTCAACAGGACCTTCTCCCCAACCATGTAGGATACATCTCGAACCTTCCGGTCCGCATAGCTCTTCTGCCTCGACTGCACCGTACGAAGTCTCTCCTAAATTACCTTCACTTTATCCAAAGCATCCTGAACCAAATTTGTCCCCAATAGACTAGCCTCACCGGGCTCGAACCAACCAACTGGAGATCTACACCGTCTTCTGTACAAAGCCTCATACGGAGCCATCATAAGACTCGACCGGTAGCTGTTGTTATAAGCAAACTCTGCAAGCGGTAGAAACTGGTCCCGTGACCCTCCAAAATCAATAATACAGGCATGTAGCATATCCTCCAATATCTAAATGGTGCGCTTGGACTGCCCGTCCGTCTGAGGGTGAAAAGTTGTGCTCAACTGCACGTGAGTGCCCAACTCTTACTGAACAGACTTCCAAAACTGGGAAGTAAACTGAGTGCCCCGATCTGATATGATGGAAACTGGGACACCATGCAAATAAACAATCTCCCGAATATTTAACTCTGCCAGCCGCTCTGAAGAATAAGTAGTATAGATAGGAATGAAGTGAGCGGACTTGGTCAGCCGGTCTACAATCACCCAAATAGCATCGAACTTCTTCAAAGTTCGAGGGGGCGATAGATATATACATGCATATGAGCGATGTTTGCCTGAGAGGCGTGTTATGAACTTATTGATTTCACTCCTCTTTAAAGTGAGTTTCTATCGAATATGTTAATTTATTGACTGTTTTCACTCATCTTTATATTGAGCCTCTGCCGGAAAGTTGAACAAATGTTTTAAAACAACTTTTATTTAAACTGGGGTTTATGAGATGTTCATAAATTAATCACTGATTTGGCATTTGGTTATTTCCACCAAGATTTTCAACTTATGAAGTGTTTATGATTTCAATTTTGCCCGAGGGCTGTTTTACGAACTATGCTTTGCCGGAGGGGCCAATTGTGGCTTTAATCTCTATTATTATTTTAAATGGTATTGAACCCCTACTGAAACTGGTGGAAAGTATTTCAAAATGATTTTTACTAAAAGCTAGATTTTAAAAGGGAAGTTTGACTCGTATTATGATTTGGAAGCCTGTTGTGTTTATTGAGCCTAATGTGAATGTGGATTCATTGTTTCCTACTACTCAGTCTTTATTTACTCTTATTACTTACTGGATTAGAGTACTCACATTACTCCCTGCACCTCGTGTGCAGATTCAGGTATATTGGAACCCGGTAGCGGGTGTTGGTTTGCTCAGACGCGGAGTCATCAGAGTTAGCAGGTGGTTGTATGACCTTCCCAGCACCGCTCCCTTCCTCACATTGCTATTACTATATTTTGTACATTATTTTAGACTTCTTGTTGTATTCAGACCTTGATAGATGCTCATGACTAGTGACACCTCGATGTCGGGCTTGTATTTTTATTCTGCACTGTTATTTCAGAAGTTATTATGAAACATTGTTTAATTAAAGGCTTAAAAATGACTCTTAATGCTTAAGGGGTTAATGTGAGTGTTGTGTCGACTGTCCTTGTCTCCACGAGAGGCGCCATCACGACCAGGCCTATTTGGGGTCGTGACAAGTGCATCCAACAACATGCAATCTAAAACTACAAAAACAACAACACCACACATAACCAAAACAAAAAACCCACATCAGTATCAATATGGAGCACTATGTGCAGAAGACTACTCTGTTAACCCTTCATAGACAAATTAAACTGGCCAAGCGAATGAAAATACACAAAAAAACAAACCCGGTATTCCCATGATTATCCAAACCAAACGTCCCAATTACTTTTCGTTAATATCCGCAAATACACTATTAACAATAATATGGAGATACTAAACATGATGATAATCTGACTGTTCACACGCTTTAAGTTAACTTGAAGATAAACTTTATATGATTCGGATATGCTACTTTACTCTATACAAAATCAGTCACATAAAAACAAACAAGTAGTAAGGATTTCATTGAAGAAAGGAGAGATTCAATCTTCTCAAAAATAAGAAAGCAGACTTAGAGGGATGTACCTAGTATCTGCGAATGGAGTCAAAATTGCCAACTAGAGATAAATCAGTGACAGAAGAGCTCCAAAAACAGCAATCCCAAGCAAGTTATGGACTAGAAGTTGGAACCGGAACCGGCAACTTGAACAGATACAACTCGACTGGATTTGGGTGGTGAAGAGAGATGCTGCGTGTGGATGTGTGGCTGTGTTTTCTGGTGGGTTGGGGTCATCTGATTCGTCACTTGAGAGATATGGCTAGGTTGTTGCCGCTGGTTGAAGAAGAAGAAGTGGGGTCTCTTTGTGGTTCTTTGCAGTTGGTTAAGCGTTGAATTCTGAAGGGTAAGCTCTATTTTATGTGTTTTTTTTAAGAATATGAAAGGGGAGGGGGTCGTGTATATTGTATTCAGCGACGGATTTTCAGAGTCTTAGTCCCTAGGTTTTAGGCTTATTTTTTTGGTGTTAGCTCTAGGTTCCCCCATTTTGTATATTTACAACTGATTTAGTCTTAAGTCTTAGGGTTTTCTTTTATTTTGTTCCTAAGAAGAGTCTAGAAGGTCCTTAGGGTTAGATCAATGGGTATTGGGTATTGGGCTTAATGGGCTAATCCGAATTGGGCCAAAAATTGGACTCTAAGACTCCTAAAATTGTGGTTCAACACCTTAATTGACTCCTTTTAATATAAGATAAAAATTCTATACAATGCAAAAACTAATCCTAATTAATTAACCTAAACTATATTAAAACATGAAACTATTTTTATTTTATTTTTGTATTTTCAAGATATTATAAAGATAAAAATAAGGTGTTATCTTTGCATTTTTTTTAAAAAAAATGGTAAAATATATATATATATATATATATATGAAAGGTACATGAATTGAAAGTAACTAGGTAAAATATTTTTGGTATAGAATACCATAATATAGTTAAAACTATTTGAAATAGCGATATTAGGCCTAAACTAAATATTTACAAGCTAAAATATAAAAAATCTTGTGGAGGGTCAAAAATCACATGTCTACAGCTGCCCCTCTTTAACTGAAAACACGAAGTATTTTCAGACAAAGAACGACTAGACAGGTTTTTTGACCCGACCCTTATTTAGGGAGACCAAAAACTAAGAGAAAGGAGAATGTGACCGAGCCCTGCTATCTGAGTTGCCTACATATCCTTGGCTATAAAGGAATCAAGCCATGTGTAATTCAGAAGTAGAAACAGTGATAGAGTATACCAAGGTAGAGAGCCGGTCGAGGTGTCGTTCCGTCGAGGTTTCGGTCCGCGGTCATGTTATTGCATCAAAATTACAAAATGAAAAAGATTAACTAAGCCTGTCAACGATGAGTTACAAAATTCCTATGTATAAGTCTTCTGAAGCTTAATATTGAGTCTTGAATGGTTCTTCATGCACATTTTAGATTTGAACCTTGATGCTTGCTAGCTGCAGGTGCTAGTTCATTCTTCTTCAACTTTTCGGATCAAAACCGGACACACCATGCTTGTAACTTCAGTCATGTCTTGAGCAATCCACCTCTTGTCTCAACTTCTACATTTTGGATTCACTTCACTTTTTTTTCTTTTTTTTCTTTTTCTTTTTTATTCTAGACTGAGATTACTTCTGTTGATCATCTCGGACTGTTGACTCGCCTTCTTGCTGCGAGATTCTACTACTTCTAACTTGAATTGAATTCTGAAATGACTTCCTTTGTTCTCCAGATGGGCGCCTGATTGCTAAACTCGGCCTGCTTTCCCTTGAAACTTGAAAGGTTTTCCCTTGTTCTCCAGGTGGGTGCTTGACTGCTGAACTTGAACTATCTTCCTTTGAAACTTGAGCTGTTTTCCCTTGTTCTCCAGGTGGGCGCCTGATTGTTGAAGTTGAACTGTCTTCCTTCAAAACTGTTTTCCCTTGAAACTTGAATTGTCTTCCCTTGTTCCTCCAGGTGGGTGCCTGATTGTTGAAACTTGAACTGTCTTCCTTCGAAACTAACTTCCCTTGAAACTTGAATTGTCTTTCCTTGTTCTCTAGGTGGGCGACTGATTGCTGAACTCGAACTATCTTCCTTTGAAATTGTTTTCCCTTGAAACTTGAATTGTCTTCCTTTGTTCTCCAGGTGGGCGCCTGATTGCTGAAACTTGAACTGCTTTTCCCTGAAACTTGAGTTGATCTCCCTTGTTCTCCAGGTGGGCGCCTGATTGCCAACACTTGAACTGTCTTCCTTTGAAACTTGAATTGTCTTCCCTTGTTCTCCAGGTGGGCGTTTGATTGCTAAACTTGAATTGTATTCCCTTGCTCTCCAGATGGGCGCTTGACTGCCAAAACTTTAACTGTATTCCCTTGCTCTCCAGGTGGGCGCCTGATTTCTAAAACTTTAATTGTATTCTCTTGCTCTCTAGGTGGGCGCCTAATTGCCAAAATTTTAATTGTATTCACTTTCCCTCCAGGTGGGCGCTTGATTGCCAAAACTTTAACTGCTGTTCCTTGAAACTTGACATGTTTTCCCTTGCTCTCCAGGTGGGTACCTGATTTCCAACACTTGCACTGCTTTTCTCTCGAAACTTGAACTGCTTCTCCTTGTTCTCCAGGTGGGTGCCTGATTTCCAACACTTGTACTGCTTTTCCCTCAAAACTTGAACTGCATCTCCTTGTTCTATAGGTGGGTGCTTGATTTCCAACACTTGCTCTGCTTTTCCCTCAAAACTTGAACTGCTTCTTCTTGTTCTACAGGTGGGTGCCTGATTTCCAACACTTGCTCTGCTTTTCCCTCGAAAACGGACTTGTTTTCACTTGTTCTCCAGGTGGTCTCCTGATTGCTGAACTTGAATCGTCTTCCTTTGAACATTGCTGCTTTCCTTTTGTTCTCCAGGTGGGTGACTAATTACCAACATTTGAATTGTATTCCTTTCCTCTGAAACTTGAATTGTTTTCCCTAGTTTTTCAGGTTGGCGCCTGATTGCAGACACTCGAACCATCTTCTCTTGCTACTTGGAACATGTTTTCCCTAGAAACTTGCACCATTTTTCCTTGCTCTCCAGGTGGGCGCCTAATTGTTGAGCTGACCCGCTTCCCTTTGGACTTGTGTCGTCTTCCCTTGTTCTCCAGGTGGGCGCCTGATTACTGAACCTGAACTGCATTCTCTTGAGACTGCTTTTCCTTTGAACTGTCTTCCCTTGTTCTCCAGGTAGGTGCCTGATTGCTTGAACCTGAGCTGCTTTCTATTCTTGAAACTTGTGTTGTCTTCCCTTGTTCTCCAGGTGGGTGCCTGATCAAAACAAACAAAACAAACGAAATTTTCTGCCCTAGTTTGCACTAGGAAGATTTGTGAGTTGTTAGAAAAATTGTAAGCCACTTATACTATTGATGCAATGATGAGAGTAAACTAAAGTCTAGACTAGGATGTGCGTCTCCTATGAGTAAAATCGAAAACTTTGACTAGCAAGTGCGTCTGCTAAAAATAAAAACAGAATGACCCAAATCAGGAAGTCCGTCTCCTACGGGTAAAACTTCAATGAACCAGACTAGGGAGTGCATCTCCTATGAATTAATTCTCAATTTAGGAAGTGTGTCTCATAAAACAAAATATAACTTTAAAGGCCCTGACTAGGAAGTGCGTCTCCCAACGTGTAGAACTTAAATGACTCAAACTAGGATGTGTGTCTCCTACGAATGAACTCTCAATTTAGGAAGTGCGTCTCCTAGGGGTGAAACATCAATGACTCAAACTAGGAAGTGCGTCTCCTATGGGTGAAACTTCATCGACTCAAACAACTTTCAATTTAGGAAGTGTGTCTCCTACAAGTGTATTCTGAAAGACCCAGACTAAGAAGTGTGTCTTCTAGGGGTGAAACTTCAATGGCTCAAACTAGGAAGTGTGTCTCCTATAAATGAACTCTCAATTTAGGAAGTGTGTCTCCTACAGGTGTATCCTGACCCAGACTAGGAAGTACTTCTCCTAGGGGTGAAATTTCAATGACTCAAACTAGGAAGTGCATCTCCTATGAATGAACTCTCAATTTAGGAAGTGCATCTCCTAAAAGTATATCCTGAAATACCCAGACTAAGAACTGTGTCTCCTAGGGGTGAAACTTCAATGGCTCAAACTAGGAAGTGTGTCTCCTAGGAATGAATTTAAATGACCAAAACTAGGAAGTGTATCTCCTAACAAGTATAATCTGCAAGACCCTACTAGGAAGTGCGTCTCCTGACGGGTAAAATTTCAATGACTCCAATTAGGACGTACGTCTCCTAGGGATGAATTTAAATGACCAAGACTAAGAAGTGTATCTCCTAGTGGGTGAAAACTTCACTGACTAAAACTCGTATGAACCAAACTAGGAAGTGTGTCTCCCAAGGGTAAAATCTCAATTTAGGAAGTGTGTCTCCTACCACAAAATTTAGACTGGGAAGTGCGTCTCCTGGGGGTGATGTGTGATCTTCTCAATATCCTTTGTGTAAGCAGAATTGGGGCATTACACCTGAAAATTTCAAGCTTCCAAGCTTTGATATGAACTTAGCTTCCGTCCATGTTTCAGACAAAGAAAACTTGTGAGTTTAAACATGGTGGTTGGTTTGTGGCCTTGACTTTGCGGTGATTGCTCCTTCACTTGCCATGATAACTTTGATTTCAACTTGAAAGACATTGCTTGTTCATTGACTAAACACTTTCTCTATCACACTTATCACAGAAAACACAGTTGATCCATTCAAACCCAATACTCTTTATATGTTGTATTGTGCTCATGAATTGCCATATACTGAACCTTTGCATTTCACATGAATCCCAAAGCACGTTGATTATTTCCAACTCAGTGCGCCTACTATTCTTTCCTGACTTATGCCACTTTGATGTGCAAAACAGATTCCGTTTTGTGCAACTAGAAAGCTGGTAGCAAAATTTGAAGTCATTTCTCACTTGTTCTGACCAAACAGACTCAGGAAGAGGAAGTAAACAAGACAAAATGAACAGAGTAAAGGACAATGGAAAGAGATAATTCCTAACAAGAAAACTACAAAGTAGAAACTTATCAGATGTGGATACCGACTCTAATGACCATGACATGCATCACCGGGTTAAGTGGCCTAAACTGTCAAGCAAGTCTGATGTTCAACTCTTGTTATACCCTACACCGTGAAACTGGGCTTCAATGCTCCGATTATCCAATCTGATTCACAGTCCTTATTCGACTTGTAGTGCCCGAAGGGTTTTCACCATCAAGCCTCTCTTATTTTGGTCTTTCTCTCAACTTACCATCACCTTATGGTGCCCGTGAAAGTTTTCACCGATAATACTCTCTCAATTTTATTTTCCTTGTGTAGCACGGAGTGTTTCTCCTTATGCAAATCATACCTCTATCTTGCTCGACTTGGCACTCTCCAATATTGATCGGAAGGTCTTTCTTTGGACCATAATGTGGTCTTTGGATGGGATTAGAAAGAAAGGATATTACAAAGGCTCAAAGAGCTTGAATGGGTTCAAAATTGCAACTTTTGGAATCATATTTCTTACAACAACCTCAACTTTCTGCCCAGTTTGTTTGCTTGGGGACTTTTGAATTTTTATTTTGATAGGACCGAACCGTGAGGCGGCCTACGTATCCTTAAAAGGAATATGGTCGAACGTAGTTCATGACATAGGAATTGCTTCATTTTTGTATTTTTCTCTTCTTCTTTTTTCTCCTTTTCTTTTCTTTTCTTTTCTTTAATCTTTTTCCATTTTTCTTTCTCTATTTCTCTTCTTTTTTTTCTCTTTTCTCTCCTTTTTTTTGTATTTTGTATCATATTTCTAAACTCTGCTTCTGATTCCAAAAGAGGGATATGAAAGAAAATAAATAAGGTTCAAAGGGGTAACAAAGGATAACGCGTTTAGATAGCAGAATAAAATGCCTTCGTCATTCCAATCTTCAAAGCATGCCAAATACAAACAACATAATTAAACAAACCAAAGAAATCATACATAATATATTTTGACTGCATCATAATTGATAACCATATCCACACATTTTCCTTCTACATCTGTTAAATACAAATCACCATTGGACAATACTCTCATTACCACGAACAGCCCCTACCACTTTGGGGAAAACTTGTCGTTAGCTTCGGCCTGATGCGGCAGGATACGTTTCAATACTTGCTGACCCACTTCAAAATTTCTGGGGACGCACCTTCTTGTTGTATGCTCTTGCCATTATTTTCTAATACAATTGACCATGACATACTACCGCCAGTCTTTTTTTTGTCAATCAGACATAATTGCTCCAAACGGGTTTTGTGCTACTCATCATCATCAATTTCATCTTCAGCAACAATCTGAAGGGATGGAATTACAACTTCTGTGGGTATAACTGCTTCAGTACCATATACCAACAAATAAGGAGTTGCACCTACTGAAGTGCGAATAGTAGTGCGGTAACCTAGCAAAGCAAAAGGCAACTTTTCATGCCATTGCCTAGAACCTTGTACCATCTTTTGAAGTATCTTCTTTATGTTCTATCTGCCCCAGTTCTACACAATCCGGGCTTTAAATGATCTCAAAATGGCTTTACTTATTTCCCTCAAATGTCCCTATCATCTTTAAAATTGTTTCATTGCTTCATGACTAAACTAACTTTTAAGACCAGGATGAGAATTACATGTGCATGTCATATCACCAGAGTCAGCAGGAAAAGAACTATAAAAAGAAAAGAGAACTAAACAAACACTGACTAGAAATAACAAAAAAATAGAAAATTGCATTAGACAGATGGTGAAAGGGTTTGAACAACAAAACAAGCAAAATAAGCTGGGGGTACAACCCTGGAACTAAACCAGACAACACTAAACGGGCTACTACGACTAAACAAACTAAGCAAAATAAAAGGATAGAAGGGTTTGAGTCACAAAACAATATCCGGATTACAACCTTGAAAATAACCTGGACAACAGAAATGACAATAAAATAAACCACCAAGACTCATCCCCAGCTATCCAAAAGATGGAGCGTATTTCCAATTACCAAGCACGATAGCTTAGCCACTGAGTTCCACGTCAATATTGCCAAGACCATTACTAACTTCAATATCATTAACTTCAGTCAGCAAGTTCCCAAGAGGATTCGTGTACTCCTTGTCACTGTCCTTGATCACAATTATCCCTTCTTGAATCATTCTTTCTATCTCCCTTTTCAAAGCACGACAATCTTCAATGTTATGCCCTTGGACATTATAGTGGTACATGCATCGTATAGTAGGATCAAAACCTTTTGCATATGGGTCTGGAGTATAACCAAGGAGCGGCTCAATCAAGCCAGAATGCTTTAACTTTTCAAACAAGCTTGTGTAGGACTCCCCGATTAGCATGAAACTATTTCTTTGCCTTTTTTCCCCTCCCTGCCCCTATTTTCTAAGGTTGTTGGGTGCTCAAAAATGTTGTGAAGGCAAGAATGCATTATGCGGTGCTGGCGCTCGCCATAGGGAGTGATCTGGTTGTTAGACAGATGACCGGACATTGTTCGGAGGATAATACTGAGGTGGATTATATGGAGCTCGGGGATAGGTTTGGGGTTGAGGCTGAGTATATTGGTGAGGCGGACCCGTTGAAGCATGTCCTGATCCTGAGACAACCATGGCAACATCATCATGTTCCTTTTAACCCAGCAAGCTTCTTGTGTCGTTCTGAATTGCTTGTGTTGTGGCTTTTAAAGCAGAATAACTCATGATCTTGCTAGACTTCAGCCCGTCTTCTACCATTTCTCCCATTTTTACCACACCATTAAAAGGCCTACCCAGAGCCATGATCAAATGCCCAAAGTAAGTTGGCTCTTGAGCTTGAAGAAAGTACTCGACCATGTCTTTTTCTTCCATCAGGGGATTGACTTTGGCAGCTTGCTCTCTCCATCTGATCCCATATTCCCTAAAGCTTTCATTAGGCTTCTTTTCCATATTGGTGAGGGACATACGATCCGGGACAATTTCTATATTGTATTGAAAGTGCCAGGCAAAAACCTGAGCCATATCGTCCCATGTGTACCACTTGCTAATGTCTTGGCGAGTGTACCACTCCAGAGCTGCCCTACTCAGACTATGACTGAAATACGCCATCAATAATTTATCTTTCCTACTGGAGCCTCTCATCTTGCTGAAGTAACCTCTCAAATGGGCCATGGGATCTCCATGCCCGTCATACAAATCAAACTTTGGCATCTTAAACCCAGTAGCCAGTTGGACGTCAGGAAACAAACACAAGTCTTTGTAAGACACGCTCATCTGGCTCCCTATCCCTTACATGTTTATTAAATACTGCTCTAAGATTTTCACCTTCCTGGATATCTCATCTTACTCCATTGTCTTAGCAGGCTTTTCAGTTTCACTGGGAAGCTCAAAATAAGGAGCGTGAGAGTATGGATCCGAGACTTTGAAAGTTGATTCTGGAGCATAGTGTTGGACATCGGGGATTTTTAACACAGTCTCGTTAGAGGATCGAGGAAAAGTAGCTGGAGGAGGAGCTACAAGAGCATGAGTGGCCAAAGGAACGGGATATGAGGTGGTTTTGGCAGGTTGAGTGTGAAAAGGTTGTGGGGAGATATCAGTAGCAGTAGAAATCTGGATCTGGGATAGTGGTGGGATAGTTGCAGGGTTTTCAGTGTAGTTAGTGGGGAATGAAGGTGATAGAGGTGTATGTAGACGACGTGATCATCAAGTCCAGGACTCAGGACGATCATGTTCGAGACTTGAGGAAATTTTTCGAAAGGCTGCGAAAGTATGATTTGAAGCTGAATCCGGCTAAATGCGCCTTCGGAGTCCCATCAGGTAAACTTTTGGGTTTCATAGTCAGCAGGAGAGGTATCGAGTTAGATCCAACAAAGATAAAGACTATCAGGGATCTGCCTCCTCCGAGGACAAAGAAAGACGTGATGAGTCTATTGGGCAGGTTAAACTATATCAGCCGGTTCATTGCTCAACTGACTTCCACGTGTGAGCCCATATTCAAGCTATTAAGGAAAGATGCATCAATCAAATGGACAACTGAGTGTCAAGAGGCTTTTGACAAGATCAAAGAATATCTTTCAAATCCTCCAGTTTTGGTCCCGCCGGAGCAAGGGAGACCTCTGTTCTTGTATCTGACGGTCTTAGAAAATTCTTTTGGTTGTGTCCTCAGGCAGCATGATGCAACTGGAAAAAAAGAGCAGACGATCTATTACTTGAGCAAGAAGTTCACTGGTTATGAAGTCAAATACACTTTGTTGGAAAGAACGTGTTGTGCTTTGACATGGGTCGCTCAAAAGTTGAGACATTATCTTCAGGCTCATACTACTCACCTCATAACCAGGTTGGGTCCTCTGAAGTACATATTCCAGAAACCGATGCCCACTGGGAGATTGGCAAAATGGCAAATTTTGCTTACTGAATTCGACATAGTCTACGTCACTCGTACGGCGATGAAAGCCCAGGCATTGACGGATCACTTGGCTGAAAACCCGGTTGATGAGGAATACCAACCGTTGAGTACTTACTTTCCAGATGAGGAGGTAAACACAATAGAAGTAGTCCCTGAAGACGCTCATGCTTGGAAAATGTTCTTTGATGGGGACGTAAACACCAAAGGTGTAGGAATTGGGGCAATCTTAATCTCGCCCACTGGTCAGCACTATCGGGCTACGGCCAGGCTCCATTTCTTTTGCACGAACAATACGACTGAGTATGAAGCCTGCATCATGGGCATGAACATGGCAATTGATCAAGATGTTGAAGATTTACTGATTATGGGGGATTCTAATCTGATTATCCGGCAAGCCCAGGGTGAATGGGAGACCCGAGATGTCAAGCTTATTCCTTACCGACAACACATGGAGGATCTCGGCAAGCGATTCAAATCAATAG
>MU770613.1:153245-175088 GCA_026770625.1 Nicotiana glauca | reverse complement strand
GCAAAAAAGACTCTTTTAATTAACTAGCTTCCAGTACTGTTTCTTCCCCAAACCTCCGCCTCTTTCACTTCTTTGTTTGATTACTTGCATCAATTATTTGACCCCCTTTTCCTGCACTTGTATATCCTTTTTTTAAAATAATTATGAAATCGCCTACTTCTGAACTTCAGCATGCTTTTAATTTTTTTTGCAATCGTTTTGTGAAAGCTATCTTGTTTGCTTGTTATTATATTTAAAGTCACAATTGTAGCATGGCCGGGAACCACACTAGTGGATCTTGGAGGGTGCCTAACACCTTCCCCCCGAGATAATTTCAAGCCCTTACCCATTCTCTGGTTCTTCTTTTTTTAGTTAAATTTCTTCTTAGTGTCCTAATGCACTTAATCATTAGGTGGCAACTCTTCTAAATTGCAAACCCAATTCCCAAAAGGAAAAGAGTTGTCCGCCCAAATATCATAAACTCGATTTCGCGAGAAAAAGGGGGCATCGACACCATGGCGACTCTGCTTGGGATTCCTTTAAGGCTTTTACCATTTCATGTTATTTGTGACTTTATGCTTCTTTACATGTCTTTACTTGTTTAAATGCCTTTAAATATTTATTCCTTCCTCTACTACGAAACTGACTTGGTTCTTCATTTCTTTTCTTTTGTTGTTTTCTTTTACTGCTTTTTTTTAATACTGTTGTAAATTATGAGAAACTATTGTAATTATTACTTTATGAACGTGGAAATACATGACAACTTGTTAAGTTATTGTAATTGCATTTTTTCAATATCATATTCCACTTGTGCCAAACAAAATATCATAGCAACGCTTATAATAAGTGATTGTGCCCTTCCGATATTATCACCCCCTAAATTTGGCAAAGGCATATTTGCGGTAAAAACTAGTCGATCAGAGGTGTCGTCGACAGCTCCGAGCCTTTTCCCTCTTTAGTTGTCGGCTCAAGGGTACCAGTCTAATACCCCATAGAAACCATTTCTCTTTAAATTATGCATGCATCATGGTCAAACTTAGCCAAGTCAGTTATGTTGTCCGCATAATGACTCTTTAAGATAGCCTTGTCTAAAATCCACTGGGTTTCCCTAAAACCCAATCGGACACTACCACGTTCTGTTCATTCATTTGGAGAAGTAAATGCTTGTTATGCTAATTGTTGATATTAAATAGTCGATTCTGGTGGGGGTAAGGGCCTAACCTTTTGTTTTGCAGAAAATGAGGCACGAAGTCCCCAGATTCGGCATGGTCACCAATATCCACCCCAAATTGCTAAATTGGTGGGGAGATCTTCATTCCAGTGATCAAACTCTTGTCATGAAGTATCTAGGAAACCTGCCTTCTCTCCTAGAAATTCAACCTAACAACAAAATCATAGAGGCTACAACCATGTTCCGCTTTGGGGGCATAGAGATGACACATTTGCTTAAGGAAATAGGAGGACTAGCTGGGATACCGTGGGAAACTCTGGGTTTTCTAATACCGGAAAAGATGGTAGGGTTTTCTTAAAATGATGGGTATAAATAAGAATCCCGACTTGACATGTTTAGAGGAGTCTTACATTCCCTTTGACCATTTGTATGAAAGGTACAGTCACAACAAATCTTACCATACTTATCCGGACAAGTTCTCCCTTACCTCATTGGGACACATCCATCGAAGGGTCTTTGTATTCATGTTCTATTTTTTAGGGATGATAGTGTTTCCAATTAAGAAAGCAAGAATCCATACCAGACTAGCCATGGTCACCAAAACCTTGATGGAAGGAATTAACGGACAGCCATTCAGCTTTGTGCCAATGTAGTTGCAGAAATATACCGAGCCCTAGAAAGATGTCAATAGGGAGCCAAATATTTCGAGGGTTGTAATTTTCTACTCCAACTATGGCTTATGGAACACCTCCAAAGGGGTGAGTATCGATAGGAAATCCATCGTAGAGACTGAGACGATCATATCACTTTTCATCACCCAAAGCGAATGAATTACATGCCCAACATATCTGGCCAACCAGAGAGCGCTAAAGAATGGGTCGAACTCTTCGACAATCTTACTGAGGACCGAGCGCAATGGATGTTCGCGTGGTTCCCTACTGAAGAATTCATCATCTAATCTAGGTATGTGCCATTTCTGATACTGATCGGTTTGAGAGCGACCTACCCATATATCCCTATCCAGGTTATGAGACAGGTACGTAGGAGTAGGGAAAGATGAGAAGATCCGCATGAAGCTCTTCATGAGCAGCCTGAAAGGAAACGCTCTATCTTGGTACATTAGCCAAGACCCAAAGAAGTGGTCAAACTGGGTTAGTATGGCATCCGACTTCATGGATAGGTTCAGGTTCAACGTGGAAAATGCACCGGATGTGTTTTACATTCAAAATCTAAAGAATAAACCCACAGAAATGTTCCGCGAGTATGCCATTCATTAGAGATCAGAGGCTGCTAAGGTTCGCCCTGCTTTAGGGGAAGAACAGATGAACAAGTTTTTAGTTCGGGCTCAGGATCCGCAATACTATGAAAGACTGATGCTGATCGAGAACCATAAACTTTCTGACATCATCAAGCTATGAGAAAGGATTGAAGAAGGTATCAAAAGTGGTATGGTCACTAATTTTGAAGCTTTGCAAGACATCAACAAGGCTCTACAGTCCGGTGGTACATCCAAAAAGAGGGACGTAAGTGCCGTAATGGTTGCACAGAGAACCAAATCACCTGTCAAAAACCAAACCTACCTGATATCTCCACTTACATATCAACCCACTCCAAATTTCCAAACACCCGCACCTTCCTACCAAGCTCCACCACCTACTTATCAATCGCCTCCACCTCCTACATACCAATCTGCTTAACCCAGATATTCCCAACTCGCACATGTCTACCAAACCTACAATATTCAACCATCCCACTATCAAACACCTCCCACTCGCCAAAACTTTGCTAGACCTCGACCAAATTTCGATCGCAGACCTCCAAAATAATACACCGCCATTGCCGAGCCAATCGGCCAGTTGTATGAAAGACTCAAAGTTGCTGGTTATGTCACCCTTTTCCCTGCCATAACCCCTAAAAACCCCTCCCAATGGGTAAACCCAAATAAAATCTGTACATACCATTCCGGCATGAAGGGGCATACTATTGATGAATGTCGCTCCTTGAAGGATAAGATCCGGGCTTTGATTGGAAACAAGATTATCGTGGCAAAGGAGCCTACTTCGAATGTCCGCAACAACCCTCTACCAGATCACAAGGGTGGAGGTGTTCATTTGATTAAAATAGAAGAAGATTAGGATCCCAAAGGATCAATCGGTTTGGTCACAAAAGGTGACGATCCAACGAAACCAACAGTCACTCTTAATTTGATTGTAGTCAAAATTCAACCTTCTGAAGATGCTGAGGTGAACATATCCATACCACTTGAGTTTGAAACACCAGCCTCAGCAAAAAATCCAACACCAATTGAGGTCGAGTTTGGGTCTAAAAAGGCACCTGAGCCCTTTGAAGTTGTTGTATTACCTTCCAAAGCAAGGGTGCCTATTCCCGTAGCAATGACAGCCATAACACCATTCCACACAAAAGCCATACCATAGGACTACACAGCCGAGGCAAGAAGGAAGGGAAAGGCCAAATTCGGGGAAGCAGTTGCAGCACAAGGTATGACAAGAACCGGCAGGGTTTATACCCCAGAACACTTGGCTGAGTAAAGTAAGCAGACTTCTGGTCGACAAGCCATCATTGAAACTGGACCCAATGATCTCTGGAGAAAGATACAAGCCAAGGAATACTCGGTCATTGACCAGCTGAACAAAACACCAGCCTAGATCTCTATCCTAGCTTTGCTACAAAGTTCTGATGCACACAAGAATGCCTTGTTGAAGGTGCTGAGTGAGGCATATGTACCCAGAAACATCACTGGTGGAGAAATGACAAACATGGTGGGTCAAGTGTTGGAGTCACAAAATCACTTTCCACGAGGATGAGCTTCCACTGGAAGGATTGAGTCATAATAAGGCATTGCACGTCACTGTGCAGTGCGAAGATTATTTTATCACCAGGATCCTGGTCGATGAGGGGTCCAGTCTCAACATTTGTCCTCTCGTAACACTCAGAACATTAGGAAAAGGGCTGTATAAAATCAAGGATGGGGCCATCAATGTTAAAGCTTTCGACGGTTCTCAAAGGTCTACTATTGGGGAAATTAGCCTACGTTTGCAAATGGGTCCTACTTGGTTTGATGTTAATTTTCAAGTGATAGACGTGTCGGCATCTTACAATCTACTATTAGGATGACCATGGATTCATGCCGCCGGGGCCGTGGCATCAACACTACATCAGGCAATGAAATTTGAGTGGAATAACCAGGAGGTGATCATTCATGGTGACGGTAGCAATCCCATATATATCGCCAGACCATTCCAGCAATAGGAGGAAGAATAAGAATATGTGGGAAAACTTACCACCACATCGAGCGGGTCAACGCCGTCGATAAAGATAAATTGTGGGACAACAAAATTGAAAGCATACTGAACTGGAGCGGGTATGAACCTGGAAAAGGACTTGGCAAGAATCTCCAAGGAATCGCCAAGCCCATCAACTCAAGAAGCATGGCACCACCTTTGGATTGGGATATGAGTATACCTGGAAAGAATTCAAGGAATGGTTGCCACCCTGGTGCAGCCCTTACTATCCATTAGAGCAGCTGATACCCTGTCTGGAGTAGACTTTTCAACTAGTCGAAGTCATCCATGGGTCAAAAGAAGAGGAAGCATTAGCAGCGATGAGGAATCTGTGCCTAGAAGATGATGATATGGACTGTTGTGTCATTTTTTAGGAGGATAGGAAGGAAGGCCCTTCCATACAGGCTGTAAGCAGAGGAGCACGCCTCGGCAACTGGACCGCCAGAACCACCAGAGCCCGGCGTGCCTCAGGGTAGCAAGGCTGAACAAAGCATCACACACTATTTTGTTTTACTAGTTTACTTTCCTTTCGCATTTTTATTTTTCGCAAAGAAAGAGCTCCAATGTTTAAAACACTTATGGAATTTATTAAAGTATTTCAGTTTTTCTTATAAATCTCACTCTTATTATTTTCTCTCATTACTTTACTCAAATAGCATTACTATTACTTATCTTGATGAGCCAATGACTATGACATGCAACGAGACAACGCAACAAATGGATATAGACTCAGCGGAAGATGATATACCAGAGGAAATTGTTAAAGAAGTTGAGAATTTTGAGAATAGACCTAAGTCAAACCTCGACGAAACCGAAATTGTCAACCTCGGAGATGTAGAAAACATCAAAGGAACGCAAATTAGCGTTCACTTGTCACCATCAGAGAAGAAAGAATATACGAAGTTTCTAAGAGAATATGAGGACATATTCGCCTGGTCGTACGACGACATGACTGGTCTAAGCACATCCATTGTGGCCCATAAATTACTGATGGATCCGGCCTCTCCGCCAGTAAAACAGAAGCTCAGAAAATTCAAGCTAGATATGAGTTTGACAATCAAGGAAGAGGTCACTAAGTAGGTCAAAGCTAAGGTTCTTAGGGTAGTAGAGTATCCGACCTGGTTAGCCAACATTGTGCCAATATCGAAGAAGGATGGGAAGGTCAGAATCTTCGTCGACTACCGGGATCTCAACCGGGCCAGCCCAAAAGATGACTTCCCCTTGCCGAATATACACATCTTGATTGACAAATGCGCCAAGCATGAGCTGCAATCATTTGTTGATTGTTTTGCTGGGTACCATCAGATATGGATGGATGAAGAGGATGCTGAGAAAACAACTTTCATTACGTCGTGGGGGATGTATTGCTATAAGACGATGCCATAAGCGGAAGTCTTAAATTTCAAATAGCTGAATAAAATACGAAATTTCCTACATGAGTCTCTACCCAAGAACTGGAGTCACATACTCACGAACATCTAAGAATACTAAATACAAGGTCTGAAAGAAACATCCCTGTTTTGTCTCGGATACAATGAGATAACAGTCTAATATAAAGGATAGGAGTTCTGTATGATACAGAATCCAGATACGAACTTCATTGATCCTATTCCTGTGAAAATCCATAATCAGCCAGCTTATTGTGCTCATGTCGGGGAGGAAGCAGATGGAAAGCCTTGGTTTCACGACATCAAGGGATTTTTAGCCAAAGGAGAATACCCAGAGCTAGAAAATGCTACTCGAAAATGCACGCTTCGAAGATTGTCCAACGATTTCTTCCACAGCGGGGGAATCCTTTATTGGAGAAATTCGGATTTGGGTTTGCTAAGGTATGTTGATGTGAAGGAAGCATCAAAGCTGCTAGAGGAAATTCATGACGGGACCTGTGGCCCACATATGAACGGTTTTGTCTTAGCCAAGAAGATATTCCGGGCAGGTTATTTTTGGATGACTATGGAGACGGACTGCATCCAGTATGTTCAAAAGTGCCATAGCTGTCAGATTCATGCAGACATGATAAAAGTACCTCCGAATGAGCTTAATGCAACAATCTCGCCATGGTCGTTCGCCGCCTGGGGAATGGATATTATCAGACCAATCGAAATTGTCGCGTCAAATGGGCAAAGGTTTATCCTAGTAGCAATTGATTATTTCACCAAATGGGTCAAAGCAGCATCTTACAAAGCAGTGACCAAGAAAGTCGTGGCAGACTTTGTCCGTGACCGTATCATTTGTCAATTTGGGATTCCAGAATCAATCATTACTGACAATGGCTTCAACCTCAATAGTGATTTGATGAAAGCTATGTGTGAAACTTTCAAGATCGAACACAAGAATTCCACAGCTTACAGGCCTCAGATGAACGGAGTTGTAGAAGTCGCCAATAAGAACATCAAGAAGAAACTGAGGAAGATGGTAGAAAAAGCATAAGCAGTGGCATGATAAGCTATCATTTGCTTTATTGGGATATCGCACCACAGTCCGCACATCCACTGGTGCAACTCCCTATATGCTGGTTTTTCGGTACAGAATCAGTCATTCCCACTGAGGTGGAAATTCCCTCTCTAAGAATCATACAGGAAGCAGAGATCGATGATGCAGAATGGGTAAAGAGTCATTACGAACAGTTACCCCTCATAGTTGTATGAAAGACTCAAAGTTGCTGGTTATGTCACCCCTGTCCCTGCCATAACCCCTAAAAACCCCTCCCAATGAGTCAACCCAAATAAAATACGTACATACCATTCCGGCATGAAGGGGTATACTATTGATGAATATCGCTCCCTGAAGGATAAGATCCGGGCTTTGATTGACAATAAGATTATCGTGGCAAAGGAGCCTACTCTGAACGTCCGCAACAACCCTCTACTAGACCACAAGGGTAGAGGTGTTCATATGATTGAAACAGAAGAAGATTGGGATCCTAAAGGATCAATCGGGTTGGTCACAAAAGGTGACGATCCAAAGAAACCAACAGTCACTCTTAATTCGATTGTAGTCAAAATTCAGCCTTCTGAAGATATCGAGGTGAACATGTCCATACCACTTGAGTTTGAAACACCAGCCTCAGCAAAAAAGCCAACAACAATTGAGGCCGAGTTTGGGTCCAAAAAGGTGCTTGAGCACTTTGAAGTTATTGTATTACCTTCCAAAGCAAGGGTGCCTATTCCCGTAGTGATGATAGCCATAACACCATTCCACACAAAAGCCATACCATAGGGCTACACAGCCGAGGCAAAAAGGAAGGGAAAGGCCAAATTTGGGGAAGCAGTTGCGGCACAAGGTATGACAAGAACCGGCAGGGTTTATACCCAAGAACACTTGGCTAAGTCAAGTAAGCAGACTTCTGGTCGACAATCCATCATTTAAACTGGACCCAGTGATCTCTGGAGAAAGATACAAGCCAATGAATACTCGGTCATTGACTAGCTGAACAAAACACCAGCCTAGATCTCTATTCTAGCTTTGCTACAAAGTTCTGATGCACACAAGAATGCCTTGTTGAAGGTGCTGAGTGAGGCATATGTACCCAGCAACATCACTGGAGGAGAAATGGCAAACATGGTGGGTCAAGTGTTGGAGTCACAAAATCACTTTCCACGAGGATGAACTGCCACCGAAAGGATTGAGTCATAACAAGGCATTGCACATCACTGTACAGTGCGAAGATTATTTTATCACCAGTATCCTGGTCGATGAGGGGTCCAGTCTAAACATTTGTCCTCTGGTAACACTCAGAACATTAGGAAAAGGGCTGCATAAAATCAAGGATTGGGCCATCAATGTTAAAGCTTTCGACGGTTCTCAAAGGTCTACTATTGGGGAAATTAGCCTACGTTTGCAAATGGGTCCTACTTGGTTTGATGTTGATTTTCAAGTGATAGACGTGTTGGCATCTTACAATCTCCTATTTGGATGACCATGGATTCTTGCTGCCAGTGCCGTGGCGTCAACACTACATCAGGTAGTGAAATTTGAGTTGAATAACCAGGAGGTGATCATTCATGGTGACGGTAGCAATCCCATATATAGTCGCCATACCATTCCAGCAATTGGAGGAAGAAGAAGAATAGGTGGGAAAACTTACCACCACATCGAGAGGGGTCAACGCTGTCGATAAAGATAAATGGTGGGACAACAAAATTGAAAGCATACTGAACTGGAGCGGGTATGAAATTGGCAAAGGACTTGGCAAGAATCTCCAAGGAATCGCCAAGCCCATCAACTCAAGAAGTATGGCACCACCTTCGGATTGGGATATGAGTATACCTGGAAAGAATTCAAGGAATGGTCGCCACCCTGGCGCGGCCCTTACTATCCATTGGATCAGCCGATACCCCGTCTGGAGCAAACTTTTCAACCAACTGAAGTCATCCATGGGTCAGAAGAAGAGGAAGCATTAGCAGCGATGAGGAATCTGTTCCCAGAAGACGATGATATGGACTGCTGTGTCATTTTTGAGGAGGAGGGGAAGGAAGGCCCTTCCATACAGGCTGTAAGCAGAGGAGCACGCCTCGGCAACTGGACCTCCAGAACCACCAGAGCCCGGCATGCCTTGGGGTAGCAAGGATGAACAAAACATCATGCACTATTTTGTTTTACTAGTTTACTTTCCTTTCGCATTTTTATTTTTAGCAAAGAAAGAGCTGTAATGTTCAAAACACTTATGGAATTTATTAAAGTATTTCAATTTTTCTTATAAATCTCACACTTATTATTTTCTCTCATTACTTTACTCAAATAGAATTACTATTACTTATCTTGATGAGCCAATGACTATGACATGCAACGAGACAACGCAACAAACGGACATAGACTCAGAGGAAGATGATATACCAAAGGAAATTGTTAAAGAAGTTGAGAATTTTGAGAATAGAACTAAGTCAAACCTGGACGAGACCGAAATAGTCAACCTGGGAGATGCAAAACATCAAAGAAATGCGAATCAGCGTTCACTTGTCACCATCAAAGAAGAAAGAATATACAGAGTTTCTAAGAGAATATGAGGACATATTCTCCTGGTCGTACGACGACATGACTTGTCTAAGCACATCCATGGTGACTCACAAATTTCCGATTGATCTGGCATGTCCGCCAGTAAAACAGAAGCTCAGAAAATTCAAGCTAGATATGAGTTTGACAATCAAGGAAGAGGTCACTAAGAAGGTCAAAGCTAAGGTTCTCAGGGTAGTAGAGTATCTGACCTGGTTAGCCAACATCGTGCCAGTACGCAGAAGGATGGGAAGGTTAGAATCTGCATCGACTACCGGGATCTCAATCAGGCCATCCCAAAAGATGACTTCCCCTTGCCGAATATACATATCTTGATTGACAAATACGCCAAGCATGAGCTGCAATCATTTGTTGATTGATTTGCTGGGTACCATCAGATATGGATAGATGAAGAGGATGCTGAGAAAACACTTTCATTACACCATAGGGGATGTATTGCTATAAGATGATGCCATAAGCGGAAGTCTTAATTTTCAAATAGCTGAATAAAATACGAAATTCCCAACATGAGTCTCTACCCAAGAACTGGAGTCACATACTCACGAACATCTAAGAATACTAAATACAAGGTCTGAAAGAAACATCCCTGTTTTGTCTCGGATACAATGAGATAACAGTCTAATATAAAGGATAGAAGTTCTGTATGATACAGCATCCAGATACGAACTTCATTGATCCTATTCCTGTGAAAATCCATAATCAGCCAGCTTATTGTGCTCATGTCAAGGAGGAAGCAGATGGAAAGCCTTGGTTTCACGACATCAAGGAATTTTTAGCCAAAGGAGAATACCCAGAGCTTGCAAATGCTACTCGAAAATGCACGCTTCGAAGATTGTCCAACAATTTCTTCCACAGCGGGGGAATCCTTTATTGGAGAACTCCGGATTTGGGTTTACTAAGGTGTGTTGATGCGAAGGAAGCATCAAAGCTGCTAGAGGAAATTTATGCCGGGACCTGTGGCCCACATATGAACGGTTTTGTCTTAGCCAAGAAGATACTCCGGGCAGGTTATTTTTGGATGACTATGGAGACGGACTGCATCCAATATGTTCGAAAGTGCCATAGCTGTCAGATTCATACAGACATGATAAAAGTACCTCCAAATGAGCTTAATGCAATAAGCTCGCCATGGCCGTTCACCGCCTGGGAAATGGATATTATCAGATCAATCGAACCTGCCGCGTCAAACGAGAAAAGGTTTATCCTAGTAGCAATTGACTATTTCACCAAATGGGTCAAAGCAGCATCTTACAGAGCAGTGACCAAGAAAGTCGTGGCAAACTTTCTCCGTGACCATATCGTTTGTCAATTTGGGATTCCAGAATCAATCATTACTGACAATGGCTCCAACCTCAATAGTGATTTGTTGAAAGCTATGTATGAAACTTTCAAGATCAAACATAAGAATTCCACAGCTTACAGGCCTCAGATGAACGGAGTTGTAGAAGTCGCCAACAAGAACATCAAGAAGATACTGAGGAAGATGGTAGAAAAAGCATAAGCAGTGGCATGAGAAGCTATCATTTGCTTTATTGGGATATCGCACCACAGTCCGCACATCAACTGGTGCAACTCCCTATATGCTGGTTTACGGTACAGAAGCAGTCATTCCCACTGAAGTGGAAATTCCCTCTGTAAGAATCATACAGGAAGCAGAGATCGATGATGAAGAATGGGTAAAGAGTCGTTACGAACAGTTAGCCCTCATAGATGGTAAGAGAATGAACGCAATTTTGCATGGTCAACTTTACCAGAACAGAATGACCAGAGCCTTAAACAAGAGAGTCAAACCAAGACGGTTCACACCAGGACAGCTGGTGTTAAAGAAGATTTTTCCACATCAAGATGAAGCCAAAGGGAAGTTCTCTCCCAACTGGCAGGGTCCACATATGGTTCATCGGGTTCTGACTGGAGGAGCCCTCATACTTGCGGAAATGGATGGAGAAGTTTGGCCAAAACCAATCAACTCAGATGCAGTCAAGCGATATGGTCAACCATTTATGATCTCATTATGTAATTTGAACTACGTCTGACCTGATTCCTATACAAGAGGGGATACGTAGGCAACCTTATGGGTTCCGTCACAATTTAACAAAATTTTCATTTCCCCCCACAATTGGAAACTGGGGCAGAATTTTGAGGAGGACCCTCAAAATTCCGATGTTCTTCAACTGATCATCGCAAGCAGTTGTCAGATGCATCAACTCATTAAACTGGGGCAGAATTTTGAGGAGGACCCTCAAAATTCCGTAGCAAGAAAGGTCGTAGTGTCTTGAACCACATCACGGTCGTTGGTTCATCTAAAAACTATTTGTTAGATATATATATATATACATATATCATATCTTTAACGGACTCATGCATGTTTATTATCAGAATTGCTTTGTTTAGCAATGCTACCCCAAGGGTACCTACAGTATCACCAAAAACAGTGCCGAGCAGGTCAAGCAAAGTCAGCAGGAACACGAATTAACCTTTCTCCTTTACAAAACTCACGATTTTTCTTTGGATGCAGGCACCCAAGTCACAAATCATTGAATACATTTATACGCTCATACTTTTCAGGAATACAACTCTTGGAATTATTGCTTCACAACTGTTATCCGCATACAATATCCCTAGCAGCCATAATCCGCAACCAGCTATCAGCTATCAGCTAAGAATCTTTTATTACTATTCGTCTTTCATTTTCTGCATAAGGCTACTATTCTGCCTTCCAAGATTAAGCTCTACCTCCATTTGCATTTTCTATATTGCATAAGACTACTATTCTGCCTTCTGAGACTAAGCTTTATCTCCATTATTACATAAGACTACTATTCTGCCTTCCGAGGTTAAGCTCTACCTCCATTTGCATTTTCTGCATTGTATAAGGCTACTATTCTGCCTTCCGAGACTAAGCTCTGTCTCCATTATTGCATAAGGCTACCATTCTGCCTTTCGAGGTTAAGCTCTACCTCCGTTTGCATTTTTGGCATTGCATAAGGCTACTATTCTACCTTCCGAGACTAAGCTTTGTCTCCATTTGCATGGTTGAAATAGCGACACTTCATTTAAATCTTGCATCGACTGAAAGATCGCCATTTTATTTACATTTTTGCATGGATGAAATATCGCCACTCTATTTAAATCCTGCATCGGCTAAAAGATCGCCATTTTATTTACATGTTTTGCATGGCTGAAATATCGCCACTTCATTTAAATCTTGCGTCGGCTGAAAGATCGCCATTTTATTTACATGTTTTGCATGTCTGAAATATTGCCACTTCATTTAAATCTTGCATCGGCTAAAAGATCACCATTTTAAATCCTGCATCGGCTGAAATACCTCTACCATATTTAAATCTCGCATTTGCTGAAAGATCGCCATTATTATTTACACTTTGCATGGCTGAAATAGCGCCACTTCATTTAAATATTGCATCGGTTGAAAGATAAATTTTGCATTTCAAGGGCTGAAAGATTGCCAAATTTTCCAAAGGTGTCATTGTTCAGAGGCACCATTTTCATATCCCGAGAACACCATGCCATGGCCTGAGGACCCCGCTTTTATCTCTGCATAGCATTATTCAAAGGCATCATGGTTTGGAGGCATCATTATCATAGCTCGAGGATGTCATTTCATAGTCTACAAATCCTTTATTACTTGTTTCATGGCCCAGGACATCATGGTTTGAGGACGTCATCCTAACCGTCCAAAGACAACATTCATGGTCCAACGGAAAGTTGCATCATGTTTAAATTTATGCACAATATATGCGCTCGTATTGTCTATTTGCAGGTAAACCGACAAGCAACGGCCATCCTAGCAGGAGCGATTCTGCCCCAGTTCCCGCAGCCTACTAGACTTTGACCGTCCTTCCCAACCCGAATATCTCGTCCATTCTTGAAAAATCTCCATCGGCATGTTCCGTTATGGGTCTCGAACTACATATGGCCCGATTCCTGTAAGACCGGGGATATAGGTGGCTCAGGATCTAGAGATCGGTCAAAATTCTTTAAATCATTTCGTTCGTTCAAAATTGGCCATCATATCTTTACCCGATAACTCTTTCATCCTTCCCGGGTAAAGAGGGATTGCTGTTGATACCCAATTTTTTCCTATGTATTTTTATACACTAAATGCTTTCAAAATAACATGTACATGTATATATAAGCATGCCCAAGTATTTTGGTATTTTTCCTAATTTTAAAAGATTTTAAAATCAATTTATTATCCATTTTAGCAATACAACAATCAGTAATTATTCCCAGAACTATCAATTTGGGTGAATAATTTATTTTATCCTCATATTTATACCAAAATATAGTTGAGATAATTTTAGTATATTTTTTCAAATTTGTTTGATACTTAAAAGACTAAATTGCATATAGTTGCAATTTTAGCCTATTTTAAGATTGATAGCATTTCATAATTATAAAATTGGTTCCAATATTTTTTAATTAATATTTATATATTATTAATTGGTTTAGAACTTTTAATTTACTTTTAAAATTATCTTTACTATTTTTTATAAATAAAAGGGGAAAACTAGCTATTTAATATTTAGCCTCATTTTATTTCAATTGCAACCTCTTTTACATTTCAATTTTAACCCTTAATTGTCCCAATCTTAACCCCAACCGGCCCGGCCCGGCACATTTTTAATTTGACCCAACCCAAAACCCAATCCAAATGGCCCTGCCCGGTTCCCACCTACCCTTTAGATCTAGGTCATTGATCATACAAATCAACTGCCATAATTCCCCTTAACATTTTAACCCCAAATGACCTACCCTAATCCCTCATTCACATCTCTCAGCCGCCTTTGAATCCCATTGTCTCTCAGACTCCTTCGAAGGTTCTTCAGAACCCTAGCCTGTCTCCAATCCTTTTCCATCATGCCTTCACCGTAATCCATGGCTTCTCAGGCAATGGATGGTCTATAGTCATCCCTCTCCACCATCAGACCTTGGGAGTTTGAGGTCTTGAAGTTCAACTTCGATGGTTCTCTTACTGATCTTCTCAGATCTTTGGTTCCATGGCTTCTCCGGCATATTCAAGCACGAGAAGCCTGGTTCCTAGCCTCTTCGACCTAGGATCTGACTTCTCCAAGCCTTTCTCATTTTCTCCGAAACCCTAAGTTTTTCAAGGTTTTTCTCTGTTTATTTTCTTATATCTATGTCATGTTTGTGTTCTATTGGACCTCTAAATTGTTTTCCCCAAATTTCCTTTTCAAAATCGTTTATTTTCAATTTAGGGTTTCTGAAGGTTTTCAAAAGATATATCTTTCTGATTCTTGTTGTTCTTTCCTTTATGTGTGTTTTTCTATACTATGGTCGTATATTTTCTTTTACTACGCGTGTGTTGTTATTCTTCTTCATCTTTTTTCTACTATACGTGTTACTCCTGTGCTCACATGCTAATCCTTGTTATGTTTTCCTTACTCTTCTACTATATGTGTTACTGTTGAGTCTTTGATTTTGTTTGCTTTACTAGAGTCTGTCTGTGTTCTTGCTAAGCATGTTTCATATATTGTGGCTTAAGTTTACACCACCTCTCTTTTTTTCTGAATTTGCTTAAGTTCCGATTTTTCTAAAACATGCTCTTTTATGCTCTTAAATCAGCTTTCTTTATTTGTTGTTTCAAAACTGCTATCATATTTATTTGTTTCTCATGAGGCTCTAAAACAGACCTTCGAGTCTGTTTCAATGGCTTTCCCTCTCACCTCTATGTCTGATTCGATTTGACTCCCTAGGATTTGGGGAATTTGATTTGGTGTTTGGACTAGGGTTCTGCATTGGAACCCTGGACTCTCAGACTCACTATGAGTCTACAAACTGAACTTGTATCCCTTTGCTTATGATTCTGAATCTTTCAATATTAGACTCTTTTCTAAGTAACATGACGACTCCCTTTGTTTGATTTGTCTACTTTATATATGAGAATTTCTTCTTGAAAAAAGTGTTTTTGTCAGTAATTGATTGATTTCGAAATCCTTTTAATAAGGCCTAACTAATTGGTACTAATTTTCCTCTAATTGAACCTTATTTACCTTTTCCCGACTTGGTTCATTCGAACGAAGCCTGCCTTTGATTTTTACTGGCTGTTTGATTTATTCCCTTTCCTTATTTCACACAAACCGTGTACCATTGGACTTTTGCCTTAAATGACTTTTATGTATTTACCCTTTATTGTACTGCTTGGAAAATATTTTTTGATTAACTCTTTCCTTAATCGTCTTTACCCTTTTGAAATCAGAATCCCTTAATTAAAGGGAGATTGATTTCAATATTATTTCCTTGCCTTTTCTTACTTGTTTGCTATACTATAAAAAGGGCATGACCCTTCTGCACTTAAAAACAACTTTTGAACCATCAGTTCAACACGCATACTCTTATACACACTCTCAATTACAATACTCTTTCAACTCTTTACTCTCTTTTAAGATCTTTTGTACTGCCTACTTGCAACTTGGCTTTTCAAGACTACTGTTTTACTTATTTGTTTCCTTGAAATCGGTATGTCTCGATTTTGATTTCATCTTCCACCCTATGTGTTTACTTTATAGCTGCTACACTCTTGCCTACTTTGTTGTTCATATTCTGTATTAAATATGCTACTCTCCTTTTGTGTTTGCTGTTTGCTATGAATTCCCATACCCCCACTCCCTTCTATGTGTTTGAGTTAAGGTTCATGGCCTGGCAGTATCCAAATTACTGCTCAGGTCTGAACCTGACCTTCATTGGGTCCTAACTCATAATATTTGGCTAACATGCTGGTCAGGGGTGTGCCAGCACTCCTAATTGCTGGGCATGACCACCAGCCTGTCATGGCCTTCCCTACCTCCCTCTCTATTGCACTTACAATTACTCTTAGATTCTAAGTTCTGCCCCCCCCCCTCTTATGAGCCTTGCTTTGGGACCTTGAGCTCCATCTAAGCTTGGACATTTGAGGGTTGGCCCTTCCACACTGCACTATAATCTGATCCTGCAATGTATTTGGGTGTAACCACTGCCTGGAGTTCATGAAGCTCCTTAGAACTCTGACACACCTAAAGATGAGAAAGGCTTTGGGAATCTGATCTTTGGAAGTCGGTTTATTTTATATTTCAGACTAGGAGTCTAAATTAGGCTCTCCTTGGTTGGAATCTTTAATTTCTGATGTAATTTTACTTTTCTTGATTCCTTATTGTAATAATTTTGTAATAACTTTTGGGGTGTATAGTAAAAAAAAAAGGAGGGTCACTCATGTTATGCATGTAGGTAGACATCATGCTTTAGGTATTTACTTCTGCAATCACAGCCTTTTCGTTTATGTATCTGCATATAGAGATCCTGCCAATAAGTTGTTTCATTACTGCATTAGAAATTCTGCCTATAAGTTATGCATCTGCATATAGAAATCCTGCCCATAAGCTATTTCATTACTGCATTAGAAATCCTGCCTATAAGTTATGCATTTCATTAGAAATCATATTTATAAGTTTCTGCATTTCTACATTAGAAACCATGCCTATAAGCTCCTGCACTTCTGCATATAGAAATCATGTCTATAGGTTTCCGCACTTCTGCATATACACATGTCATTAGGCAAACAGTCTATAGGTTAAAGAATAATCAATTGCATCCCAGACACCATGCTTATAGGATTCCTGCACTTGCATAATCGTTTTAAAATCAATAACGCTTAGAATTCATGCCTATTGGAGTAACCATTTGAATCTGATTCGTCTACAAGTCTAAATCACTAATAATGTCGTTTAATATCTGCAGAATTGGCTTTTTTCTAAAATCAGTAACCCTTCCTTAAAATCAGTACATTTAGCGTTGTTAGATATCATGCCTATAGGTCTCACCTAGGCAAACCATTAGGTAATTAATTAACTATACCAGTCTTTAATAATTACAACCAGCAAGCAGGCATAATTTGGACTTCTTGTCACACCTCCTTTTTTACTACACCCGCAAGGGCGTAAAGGAGTTTTTCCAATTAAAGGACAATCGAAACGGGATTTATTATTATTTATTCAGAGTCACCACTTGAGAGATTAATGGTGTCCCAAGTCACTGGTTGAATCCCGAACCGAGGAAAATATGACTCTGTTAACAGTCTGCGCACCGGAAATCCGGATAAGGAATTCTGTTAACCCGGGAGAAGGTGTTAGGCACTCCCGAATTTCGTGGTTCTAGCACGGTCGCTCAACTATTGTATTCGATTTTACCTGATTTCCAATATATATTCTATTTTTATGTGCCTTTTATTAATAACCCGCTTTTATTGCATTTATTATTTATTTTTACAAGAATTACAATGTTGTGAAAATGTATCTCGAACCACGCCGTACCAGTACGCCCGTGGCTTTTGACACATTTCGACTTCGTTGAGATTTGGATTTGGGTCACATAAATGTGCACCCATTTTTGGGAAGGTAATATTATTAACTTACGCGCCTAAAGCAACTGCGTGTTTATTAACTTTGGGGAAGACCATGAAATTTGCTAAAAGGTCCTCCCGATTTCTAGTATTTTCTTTTTAACAATTATTGAGGGCCTCAGAATTATATTGTAATTTGGCGAGGCTCGTCTTATCATTTTATTTAAAGGGCAACTTAAAAGTAATTACAACTATCTATTTAATTTTTGTCTCTAAAATGAAGGGAAAATCCTAGTTAATTATTATTTTTGAAACTATTTCAATTTGATTTATGAATTATCACATCTTTTTGGGCCTTGAACATGGCCCAAGGAAGGAACAAAACATGGGTATGCATCAAGGAAATCTGAACTGGCCAAGCTCGCATGAGCAGGCAATGTCCAAAACTGGGCCTATTGAGGCCACAATGGTTTGAAACGGGCCGTTCATTCCTGAACGTTAAGCCGAGCCCAAACGCTGGTCCAAATAATAACCAAACGTCTATGAAATTGGACTATAAGCAGCTCAATCACATAAGGCCCAATGGCGGGCCAAAATTTATTATATCTGATTCCAGTTACTTCATTTGTGCCAAAATTTCAAAGCAAAGTAAATACTAATTCATACAAAATCAGCTAGAGGTTTAATCCGTATTTACTAATATCATTTAAACTAACATTAGCAATTAACCATTGAAAACTAACAAGGATCACTTTCAATTTGCATTTAAAATTTGAATGTATTAAAAACGACTTTATTAACTAAACAAATTCCACTGATTTTATTACGGAAGATGAATATGTAATCTATGAGAGTTCCTATTACAACAAACTTTAGTATCAAATCACTAATCCTATTGGAATCGCTAGACGAATCAAATTTAGCTAACCATTCCAGCAAATTGAATCTAATACTAACAGCTATCACAATTATACTCAGATTCTAATATAGCTACAGCATCATTGAAGGAATATCACAGGCTAAACAATTACAAGCAGTCTACAGTCCAGTCAATTTAATTACAGTGTTCGACCTTAAGAATGTAAAATTATTTTTTTCTGCAAATTTTCTTATTCTGAACCTACAAAGGCTAATACTAATGTTTATCAAAGATATAAAGCTAAATTTAAACTCATGAAAAATTCTAATTATACAGTCCTTCTTATACATTTGTAATGAAACTATAAATCAACTGCATTTAACACTAGTAATTTCAACGAACGAATAACAGAGATGAACTTCATTCACTCAAAGCTCGAAGAATACAATCGTGTACCTGAGATTAAAATTCAGAAAAAGAGATGAATTAGATCTCTAATAGCAACAGCAACAGAATCAGCACAAACAGATCCAAACACAGCTTCAAATAACCAGATTTAACCTACGGCAATGATAGAAGTCCACAGAACCAAGCACTCGACTATCTCAATACCATTTCAACAATATTTGATCACCAGAAACAACCAGAATCATCCAAACAGACTTCAAATTGATCTTTTTTTAAAAAAAAACTAATGAAACAGTGAAATTTTGAACCTTTTCTACTGTTTTTGATATTTTTGAATTTTTGAACTGGTTAATTTCAAAAATGGAGATCTAGAATAGCAGAATTATTTCAGGGAGATTTTCAGATTGCCAAAACTTATAAAATGAGGCATATTACATCCTATTTATAGATTTAAAAAGGGAGGGAAATTCATATTTCAGAATTTATGAGTTAGTCCCTTTTATTTCATGTTTTAACCCTTATTCTTTTATTATTTATTCAACTAACTACCCTTATTTGTGAAGAATCACACCAATTACCCCATCTAGAACATTCTACCCTTATGTAATCCCCTATTTGCCCCTACTTCACTTAAAATATTACTTTATTGCCACTTTCATCTACCCAAACTACCCCTACTTCCTTAGTATTATTACAAATATCCCATTTTATGTCCCCAAATTAATCCTGAAAATTACTTGAATTTACCAACTGACCTACTAAACCCTTTTACCTCTGACCTCCAAACTAACTATCAAAAATCGAGTTTTAATTCTAACTAATTATTGATTATCAAAACAGCTATAACCAAATCACTAATTACTGTCAATCAAACATACTAAACAACTATTAGAATCAACTAATTTCAGAAACTAATGAAACAAACAAACAAATAAAATCATGCTGAAAATCTAATTATACGAATTCTGAACATTAATCTACTATTAACTAAAAATTAATCAGAACCAAACAAAATCAAAAAGGGAAACAAACAGGCATGCAAAAATAATGAAACAAACAAAAAATAAAGAAAGAAGAAAGACTTAGCTTTCTTTTGTTTGCTTGGACAGTCTTTTTGCTTTTCTTTTTCTTCTTTTTCTTTTAGTGATCAAGTTCCAGCATCTCGGATGTCTTATAGCAATTTTCTTGAACTTTAGTCGCCGGCAGACCTTAACTTTAACGTTTGAGTTTTTTCAGTGGCTTTTAAGACTCAAGGGTTTCGAAACTGGGCTGAGGGTGTCAAGGGGAAGACTTGGTGTGATTTTGGGGCGATTTGGGTGAACTAGTGTTCGTCGAAATTAGGGTTCCGGCGACACTTTTTGGAATATTCAAAGAAATTAAAGGAGATTCGAGGGAAAAGAAGTGGAAGGGTGGGATCAGGTGTTCACGACGGTTCTGGGGTGTATTTTTTTGAGTGATTGGCATAGGATTCGTCTCCCGCCGGTAGGGTTCCGGCGGGGTTCTTGGAAGGAGATGGGAGGCGGCTGAAGAAGAGAGAAGAAGAGGAACTGAAATAATTTTAGGGTTTGGATATATTTTGGTATATTAAAAACCCTCAATGAACCATATCCGTTGGATTAGTGATAACGAACGGACGAGATCAATTGCTACCAATACGACGTCGTTTATTTTTAATGAAAACTTAACCCCGTCCGTTGGATTAATTTGATCAAGGGCTCATATTGAAATTATAATACGTCGTCGTTTTATTTTTAATGTGGTAGGCTTATGTGATCGTTGGATCATTAATTTCAACGGTCCAGATTTAAAAGCCCCAAAACGGGGTCGTTTGGAATTAAGGCTGGGGCTGACCGGGTATTTTTTGGGCCTGGGCGGGTATTTTTATTATTTGGGCTAATATTCTTGGCCCAAATTTTAAATCAACCCATTATTTCTTTATATTTTTGCATTGTATTTTCACTTGTATTTTCTATTTTATTTTTCTTTTACAATTTTATTTATTTTCTGATTTTATCTAATTGTTAGGATAATTAAATTCTAGAATTTATTTAATATCTATTTTATAGTAATTTTCAATTAAAACACTAAAATGCTATTTTTTTATTTTACTTTAATTTATTTCCAAAATAAATTAATACTAAAATTGTAAAATTAAAAATCCTAATGTATATGCATATTTCTGTATTTTTAATATGAATTATTATGCAACTAATTAACACAAAAATGCAACAAAATTGTAAAAATAATAAAAAATCATTTTGATTGGATTTTAGGAATAATTTGCTTAGGGCAAAAATCACGTGCTCACACTTCTTATCTGAAAATATGTGATAAATCAGCAACGCCTTAACATTTAAGTTTAATTAAAGATCTGACCAGTATTTGTAAGTCATGCTAAACAATTTGTTATTTAAAGTGTGGAGGCTTGTTTGAGCCTGTAAACTGCTTTATGTTTCCCCGTAACTGTTTTATATGTTTTGTTTGTCGCATTAGAATTTTGTCCTTTTAAAACTCTGAAAAAAGCCAAATTCCCTTCCCTTTAGGACTAGTAGTCCCAACTACCTTCGGGACTGATAGGATTGGGCCGGGTAATAGCATGCCATACGTAATGAGACCATTCCGCGATTTAATACCTTAACGGGGTGGGTAAGGGTAGACATGGATATGATGACCATGTGTATAAATGGTTATCGAGTGTTGTGTGGGGTGATCCATGTCATGTATAAACCTAGGATCCCCCCCCCCCCCCCCCCCC